>MJUU01013203.1:0-24777 GCA_002080025.1 Modiolus philippinarum | reverse complement strand
TTTATATTTGTAGATCATATTGTATTCAGTATCGATTTGTTTTGATAGCATCACTTAATGTTTCGTCCTCCATTTGTTATTATATCAAAGTTAATATGTCCAAATATTTACGTTCATCGTTATGTTAAAGTTTTGTTTCAGCTCTTAGACATAGTTGACGTATCATATTATGTTTTCATATAACAGTTCATATCATTATGTTGTCATGTTATGTTGTGTTTGTGATGTTAAGTTGTAGTGTTTTGTTATATTTGTGTTCATATTGATTCAATATCAATTTGTGTTGATGGTTTGTATCACTTTATGTTAATGCTTTAACAATTATGCTTGTACATTTGTATTTTGTGTTCACATTCATAGGTTTTCATAGTTTGGGTCATTTCATTGTCATAGTTGACGTTATGTTTATATTATTTTGTTCACATTCGTGTTAATGTTCATAGGTTTAGATGTTTTATATCAATTTTTAGTCTTAGTTAACTTTATGCTTATGTTTTTGTGTTCATTTTTTCGTCCGTATCTATTTGTTTTCATAGTTTGGGTCAATCTATTGTCATAGCTGACTTTATGTTTCCGCTTTTTGTGATTCAATTCACCTTTTCATATTTTGATATCTATTTGTCTTCACTTGATGTTTCGTGTTCCACTTAGCATTCATATCTTAATATGCCTATATATTTATGTTCACAGTCATGAATGGTCTTATGTTCATATCAATATCATTGATGTTTTGTTTCAGGTCATAGTCATAATTGACGTTTCATTATGTGTTTTCAATGAAATATAATACCAGTATGGTTAGGATAACAGATCTGATAAGGGTAGGGGGGTTACATAAGGTTAAGGGTTAAACATAAGGGTAAGTGCTCTATACATAAGGGTAATTGTTATATACATAAGGGTTATGGTTGTATACCAAAAGGTTACTGTTATATGCATTAAGGTTAGGGTTAAAGAGAACTCTAATAGTTTGAAAATATATGAATTAAATTCTAAATCAATATAAATAAAAAAAAAATAATAATAAAAATATAAATGAAATAAACAAAAGGGAAATTATTAAATAAGAATATAAATAAATTAAATAATATATAATAAATAATAATCAAATAATTATAATTGAAATAAAATAATAAATAAATACATAAAATAAAATAGAAATGTAATAAATAGATAAATATAATAATAAAAGTAATAATAAATAAAAAAATATATATAATAAATATTAGTAAGAATAATAAATAAAATAATCAAAAAGTAAAAAATTAAATAAAAAAAAAATAAATAAATATGATATCATAAACAATAATAATAACAACAATAATAAAAATAATATGATAATAATAATAATAATAAAAATATAATAATATTAAATAAATAATGATCAAATAATATTAAAAGGAATAATGAAAAAATAACATTAAAAAATGAATTTATAAAAAAAGTAATAAAATAATAATATAAGGAATAATAAAATATAATAAAATAAATAAAACACTTATAGAAATAATAATAAGATAATAAGTAAATTAAAAAAAATAAATTATAGATAAAATAAATATAATAAATAAATAATAAATAATTAATCAAAAATATAAATATATTAAATAATATAAATTAATAACAATATTGTAATAAATAATATAATAAATAGATAAATAATAATAAAAAAATATATTAGAAATGAAATAAAATAAAAGAATCAATAGATTAAATAATAAATGAATTAAATAATTAGATAAATAATAATAATAGTAAATAAATAAATAATAAAAATAATTATAAAATTAATTTTAAAAAATAAATAAAATAAAATGAAAAATAAATAAAATAAAATGAAAAATAATTATAAATATTGGTAATAATAATAATAGAATAATAATAAAAATAATAAAATAAAAATAAAAGTTGTCATAGCAACTTAGGTTAGGGTTGGATCAAAGGGAGATAACACGAGAATATTAGAATAATATTCGAAAATAAATAATGAATGAATATAGAGTTGTCATAGCAACTTAGGTTAGAGGTAAAAGGGAGGTAACTCAAACAAGTTTGAAAATAGAAAGTAACTATGGAGATATAGAAGAAAAATGGTTAGGGTTAGAGGTTGGATAAAGGAAGAATAGCATTGAATCAAAGCACAAGTAATTATAAAAAGGGATACAAAAAGAATTACAAGAAAGGATAGTTAGAGTTAGTCATGAACAAACACAACATTACTGATCTAACAACAGAAAAGTTAGGGTTAATACAAGAATAAGTGCAAGGTTAGGGTTAGAATAAAGACGAGACCAGTGGGCATGGGCAGCAGTAGGGCGAGACCAAAGTAGAAGACAAAGTAGAAGGCGAGACCTAGGAAAGTACCTTGGATAGAGGTAGTGCGAGACCAGTGACAACAGTATGGACTAGTGAAGTCAAAGCCAATGGCGAGGCATTCAGAACGAGGTCAAAGGTTAATAATACACTAAAGTACAACACTATAACAAAAGGGTTCAGTCACTGGATTGTAGAGTGTAGTAAAATTGGATAAGGGTTAGGGTAAAAGCAAGGTCAAAGCTGGGATAAAGACGAGACCTACGGACCAGGCCAAAGATCAATGACACACTTAGCACCTCGTCAATAACGATTGCAGCGCCCTCTATAGGGGTCAAAGGTCAAATACCCAAACTAATTTGCATATTTTGAGGAAAATTAGGGAAAAATGAAAATATTTTACAAAGAATGTACTATGGGGCTCCTCGTCAAAAGTAGTCTAGGGTAACCCGTTATACTACTTCTTTGAATGTGTTTTCCCATAGGGTCCCATGTTAAAACTATGTTTCCCGCTGGCGGCCATCTTGGATATCGCACGGACCTGAAAAACTCCTTTTTTGTAGGGGACCACCAAAGGACTATTGTGGCCAAGTTTGGTTCCATTTTGCCCAGTAGTTTCAGAGGAGAAGATCTTTAAATGAAAATGTTACGCCTAACGGACGGACGCAAAGTGATGGCAAAAGCTCACCCTGGCATTAGCCAGGTGAGCTAATGAGTAAGGCTAGTAGATGACCTGATTGAATCATCAGGTAATTTTTAGATGTTCAAAGATTTCTCAGAAAGATATATTATAAGAACAAATTTTCTTACATATAGTGTTACATGCGGGGAAGTGGTTGAAAAAGAACAATAGAAATTGAGCTAGAAAATTGAGATAGAAAAGTTACTTTTTGGATTGTTTACCATAGATGCATAATTATAAAAGTTATTTCCAATGAAAAAAATACTTATATTTTTCATTCCTTTATTTTGAATTTATATGAAAAAAAAACGTAGATTGCCGCAGGTGAACGCATAGATGCATATACGATACACAAATCGGCATAAAAGATCAAGTTAGTGTCTGTCTTTCAAAGTGGATCCCCAAAATTTTGACCAAAATTTGTATACGGCTTGCGAATATCCCTGTTAATCCATGTGCAAATTTTATATCCGCCCTTGATAGCGGTTCTCCAGAATAAAAGTTCAAACACGATCGAATTTTTATCTCCTTTGCATTCTTTCAGAGGTTTCTTTCGGGAATCAACTTTGTATAAATAGGAAACTGTCAACAAATCTCTCTAAAAGAATACCAAATAGTAACCACCCTTATATTACACTTCAAATACTAATAAACACGTGTCCGAAAATCTTGAAATTTAACGAAGAGAAAATACTTAAAAGTAATACATTCCCCTTTGATTGCCCCATATATTTATTTCACAGTGAGTATAAATCACTCGCGAGCTAAAAATACAGTGAAAAGTCCATTTTCTCCCTACTTAAAAACTTGAAAAAGTGGATCCTGAAAAAGGCCATATGTAGAAATCAATTTCATGTGGTTTATACAATGCATAATTATGTATTTAATAATACTCCTAAATTTTGTTTCCGTCCATGCCCTCTGAGGGTGGCTAGATTATTTTCTTTATTATCATAGTTTTGACCATCAGATCAGAGTTGGTTTTAAAACAATGTTTTATGAATTAATCAACGACATTTATATATTTCCGTACAGCGATTGTTGCAGCACAAGATACATAGTATGGGAAATGTAAAAGAAATACCGCAAATATTAGAAATTTGTTTTTTTTTTACCGTGGCTGTGTCATCACACGTCTTGTTTATAAACAAATTTACAGGGGAGACAATTTTTGTGAACCTCTTCCCCGTCTGGTTAAGTCTTTTTTCAAATCAATAACCATTTCAGTGAATGATCCGAGTAAGATAAGTGGACAACTATTACCTAATAGAATTATGATATTTTTCAAATATGAGAAGGGCTCACAAGAAATGTCTTACATATCAGAATTGAAATGTGAGTTTCAATGGTCCCAAATACTCAACAATGAATTTAATTAGAAAAATATTCATACCCTTCCTTTCATTATTAGTTAAAACTCAAAACTACAGGATTACTCACAAGATATTAGGAACCAATGATTTTCTACATAAAATTACATGTAAGATATCTGAAACAAATAGATGTACATTTCGGCTGAAACTATTGAACAGAAAAGCTCAGGGATGATCTTAAGTTGTAGATTTTTGAAAACGTTGACATGCAATTACTTTTAGATATAATGCTTGTTCTGTTTGGAATACTAAAAATATCAGACATGAATGAGAAATCACGGTCGGTTTTCTCCCTGTACCAAGTAAGTTTAGTATGGTCAAAATGGAGATAATTTTAATTAGCATATCAATAACCTCTTCTGATATTGAAATTAAAAATCATCTCCACTTCAACCATATATAACTAACTTGGTCGTGAACTTGGTACAAGGAGATAACCGACCAAGGTTTCTCATTATGTTAGACATTTGCAAATAACAATGACTACATTTTATAAATATAGATCAAATCTTCGACAAGAAAATTGAAAATTGAAAATATAATGTCTTTAAAAAACTATTTATGGGAAACTTTGCTATTAGAAAAAGATACATATTTTAAAAGGAAAACACTAGAAAAAGCTAATATCTGCTAAATCAGACACCTGCCTTCCTATTATTGAAACATAGCAGCTGCAAAAATATTATAAAAATGATACAGACTGACATTGTATAGGAACGTTCTATGTGGTGTGCGTAAGGTACATGTGTGGTTGAAAAAAGCAATTTTAAATTTATTTTATTATTTTTTGCTTTTTTGTGTACCGCACATGACGAATGGACTGTGTTTTTAAAGTGTGCACCACGACTTCCTGTTCATTTTGTAAATATTTTGAATGGTGTGTAAAAGAGATATCACATTTGTGACTTTCTGCAATCAGTATTCATTTTTATTAGTAATACTATAACTATTAATTTTTTTTTTAAAAATCCCACAAATAGTTGGAATAAACAAATATTTTGGAGAAAAATTGATAAACTGTTAAATTAAATGACCTGAAGTCAGTATATTTTGATCTAATTTAGTTCTGTTGTAGTTATATTAGTTGTTTGTTGACGTTTGTTTATCCAACCTGATGCAATATAATATTGTTACTGACTCAGGTTACTAAACATTGTATCCATTATATCTTAACTCTTGCCAATAAATTCATTAGAAAACAAGATGTGTTTGTGAAACACTATATTTACCCCCAGATTCCTAATTTTACCCCTTTGACCTTGACCTTTGACCTTTGACCTATTTTTGTTTTTGTTTTTTTTTGCATATTTATGTTCCTCTTGACTAGACTTATTCACTTGCCAAGTATCAAAAGTCTAACTTATATAGTTCAAAAGTTATAGCCAAGGTTAAAGTTTCGGACGCACAGACAAACAGACAAACAGACAGGACAAAAACAATATGCCCCCGATCCTCGATCTGGGGGCATAAAAAACAAGTAAATGTGATGCATTAGTATAATGACGATTACATGTTTGGCATTTTGGGAACTGATGCGCGTCCGTAGATGACCAGTTTGATTATCGATTTTGTCAATCATAGCACAGTGGACAGGTTCATAATGAGTCTCTTTAGTAGATAAAGCATTTTCTTATCTTCCGAGATTTACTTAGGAAGATACACAAGTGCTTTATCTTATTTATATAACAGTACTACATCCTGTCAAAAATTTCTGAATTGCTCTCAAAAGGCAATAATTATCCATGTGTAATTATCTTTTTCTATAAAGTGGAAGTGATAACACACAATTTAGCATTGTCAAACTTACTCGAGAAAATCTAAAAAAATAAACACTGTCAGAGTAACAGTCGTAAAGAGATAAGAAAGTATGGTAGACTTTATGAAAAATATCACTTACTTTATATGACTCTGCACATGTTTTAGATTAAAGCCTTTGTGTGTCTTGTCTGTTTTCTAGTTAGTTTACTTTATGTCTATGGGAGTCTAGGATGATGTTTATTTCGCAGAACTTGATTACTCTTTATTTAGGGGCCAACTCCGACCTGCCGTTGGGTGTGGGGTTTCCTCATCGTTCATTGAAGATCTTATGGTGGCTTTGAGTTGTTATTACTCCCCCCCTTTGGGTCGTTGTCTCTTTGACACATTCCCCGTTTCCCTTCTTTTTCCTATTAACTGTTATATACGTGACTTTAAATAAATATATCAGGACATGTATTGTTGTATTATTATTTCTAGAACCTGTAATTAGTAGATTGTTGTTATGGTGTCTGATGTAGTAGCTAGATTGTTGATATGGTTTTTATTTGGCATTGGATACGGTTACACAGATATGTAATAATAACGTAAAATTATTGTTACACAAAAAATTAATATTCGGAATACATTGGCGGATACGGGACCGATATTTTCCGTGTGTAACAATAATATTATTATTATTGTTACACATCTTATTGTTACACAGAATTTTCGTATCTTAGGGGAACTGTTGAGAATTATAAAAAGATTATAAAAGATCATAATTCTGCCTTGAATGCATATCAGCTCTATACCCTATACTGTAAAATAAGTTCAGAAAAATTCATCGGCTTATTTTCCGATCGGATTGACATTCGTGATAGAGGATAACACAAGTGTTTGTGATTTCTGAGTTTAGGATAAATTTTCTTCTTCTCCAACTTTGAAGAAGGCCTTTTAAAAATTTTCAACAGACAAATTTCGTCCAGACGAGGTTCAAAGTGAATACCAGATGAAGCAACAAATGAGTGGTGGACTCATAACCAGTATGAAAAAGAAAGGAAATGGGGTAAATGTCAAGGAGACATCATCCCATATCCAGGTTAAAACGACCCAAAACAAAGCATCTAGGGTTCACCGTACGGTCTTCAACTGACAGTGAGGAACCTCACACCGGCCATATAGCAAGCCCTAAATGGTCCCAAAAAGGTAAAATGTGAATAAACAACATCCAATAACCCCATAGTATGTTTCGCTACAACTGCATTCATGATCATGGGGGTCGAAACTTTGCTTCATAATCAGTAGGGGCTCAACCTAAACAAAGGTATGTCTATGTCAAAGTATAGTTATTCATGTGTGACCCATGAGTTATTTTTATTCGACACAAAAGAGTAAAACAGTTTATGGGACCAGTCTGTATTAACGGATTTTCCAAGTCAATAATATACCTCTCTACACCCCCCTACCCCCTCTTCTCCTGGTCTCCCTTTCTTGGCCCTTTTCTCCTTTCTCCAACCCTTCTTATCTTTTTGGTGTTGCCCCCGAAAGCCGTAGAAAATGAATGCTGATTGAAATATTAAAATAAAGTTTTTACCACAATTTATATTTGAGATTCTCCGGCATTCATTTATTTCAAACTTTTATTCTAATCGTTTGTGTAACAATAATGTGTAACAATAACATGGACGTTTATTGTTATACACAGGAAATGTCAGTTCCGTATCCAGCAAAGTAATCCGAATGTTAATTTTTTGTGTAACAATAATTTTCCGTTATTATTACATATTTGTGTAACCTTATCCAGTGCCCTTTTATTTAGTGTACCCGAGTAATGTGATCAACTGATGTTTGAAGTTTACAGTGGTTCATTTGTGATGTCGTGAAGAACATAAAGTTTTAACAATTTTCATAGGAGGGTAATTGTAATATTGTTTTGTAGATTAAAACAGAATATACTTGTATTAAATAGTTTGATGATAATTTTTACTTGTATTTGTTAAATTGTGACTTACATCATTGGGATTTGAGGAGATTATGTATACGAGTTATTTCCCTTGTTCCATAACACATGGGATTCTATAATAGTATCTCAGTTTGGTCATTTTATAGGCAAACGTAGAAATAAACACTATTGTATGATATGCAGTTATATTATACTACACCTGTAAACAAAATACTTCCTTGACGGTTCGGGTCTCACTTATACTTTATTTATTTGATGTTACCATAAATAAACATAAAACACAATTTTCATTTATATATTGTAAACATGTATTATAATTAAAATTATTAAACTGCACCAACTCATTAGTACAGAGTTTGTGTAATACATCTATGTTACTTTAAAATATTATTGTTATATGCCATATACTGAATAAAGACTGTTCTGCTGGACTTGGTTATCTTTATCGCCCAGTAAGTCCGTTACAGTGACAAAACAAAATATTTTTCTGTTGAACCTAGCAAACTTTTTTTTACTACAGTGATGCCATTTGTGCATCCCAAAAACAGTAGTACAGAAAAGTAGTACAGAAATAATTTCCTTGAAATGGCCGGATTTCATGTCGGTTCTTTTCTGATCTTTTCTGAGTGTAAAGTATTAGCAAAGAACTCCCAATTTAGTCACTTCGTAGTTCTCATCCTGATTTCATAACCTAAACACTTTCGAGGGTTTCTTATTGTCGAGTTGCGAGATGCGAGTTAAAAAAGTCGAGTTGCAAGATAAAAAAAGTCGAGATGCGAGATGAAAAGGTCGAGATACGAGTTACAAAAGTCGAGAGTCGAGAAAAAATTTATTTACACTTTATGGGAAAAAAGTTGAAAACGAAAGTGAAAGTTGAAAATGAGGAAAATAGACATGTATTTATTCGGTCGATGACAACAAAAGGATAGAATTATTTAATTAATTAAATTTCAGAATATTTCTAATGAAAATAATACCTCTTACATGACAAACTGCAAACGTTGCCTTTTCTATGAACTTCATAAAAGGGAAGTATCAATGAAACGATTTGGCCAATTAGAATTAACCTTTTCACGTTTAAAATCCAATCAAAACTTTCGATCGATATACATTTGCGGTAATCAGCATAATACATAATCAGAACCACACAAATTTAGGACCAACATATATCACCAGATTACGATAATAACCACAAATATAAAAAGGAACGGCAATACCACCATCAACAAAACACAAAATAAAGACAAATAAAAAAGACGAGTATGCTGTTTGCCAGTGCTTCTCTTCAAATATATGAATTCATAAAATTTGGTGAGAAAATAACTATAATACATATGATACCATAAGGAATTCGAAAATACTCCAAGTTACTTTTTTCCCGGGAACCGCATTAGAAAATTATGCTGTCCCCTTTTCCATGGATATCCTCAAATAGAGTAAACTGAAAAAAAAAAGATTTTTAGTGTAAACATTTTTAATTAATCAATTGGTCGATCATATAAACAGTCATATAAACAGTATAATAACACTCAATAAATGAAAAAAAAAACCAGAAATTAATGAAGACGATTCAGAAACAAAATACAAGATCTTATATAAAGAATAGAAGAAGATTTGTTTTTATAGTGATCTGGGTGTGCAAAAAATTATTTTTAACATAGAATTATGTTTCATTGTGTTTCAACCAATAAGAATGTAGTGAAATCGTAGAATAGAATTGAGGAGCAGCAATCCAAAGGAAAAAATGAGAAGTAGATACATTTTAAGAAAACGCTACGTCAAATCCACGATTGCGCCCCCACACTCTAATTTGACAAATCTGCCACCTTCAGCGCTAAATCCGATAGTCAAACTTACTCCTCTAAAAATATCTAAAATATGCCACTGGTTACAAAAATTTAAATATACAACAGCATCACTCTTTAACAAAAGCAATCTTTGATTTTCTAAAATTCAAAAGTGCGACGCCAGGAAATGTGCTACATGTCCTCGCCTCGTCCAGGAAAACACTGTTAAATCTAATGTCAAAGGCAGGAAATTTACCATCCAATTCCCCATTGACATCTCATGAAAAACTCCCAGCCTGGTATATTTGATTTCCTGAAGTAAGCCAGGTTGTGGAATTCAGTACGTTGGCGACACCGACGTATCCTGGAGCATTTGTATCGTATTCGATTTCCTAAAAAGTTTAGATCATATATATACCAACACTCATGATAAAAAATATATCAAAATTCAACCATTAGAAATTGTCGAAAAATCTCCTGATCAATCAAAGAGAGAATTTGTAAGATCCAGAAGAGAATGTGAACTGTCTTGGATAAAAAAAAACTACAGACAGCTTATCCACTAGGGTTAAATGACAACATCATGGGTCAGGAAAACATTTCTCAGTGCGCTTCTATTGACATCATGGGTATTTCTTTCTCCGAAATTACGCCATCGCAGGTCACATGGTAGAAGAGTGAACTATAATATTAAAAGCAAACGTAAAAACCTCGTAAGTATTAAAGATCTTTATACTGTTTTCAAAAACAATGGGCGGCATGGCTTGTTCACTAAACTTTGTTCAATTCCTGTCACACAACTTTATAAAATCTCTTTGGAGTGTGACACTATGTCTGTAAATAGTCCGCTCTATGAATGTTCGAAAATTATTGATGCCTTCTGCTTTCATAGACTTTATCCGAGAATAGACAAGCCAGATGAACACGCAAAACAATTTTTGAAAATTAAATTAATAAAGAAATCGACCTTATTGATATTGCAGGAATTTTTCGAGATCCGGATATCCAGAAACTTGTACCCGTCTATTTTGACAACCAGGACATGCCTATCATTTTCCTTTCTTATAACAAACCGACTAGACACATTTTTTTCAATTATTCTTCTATTACCTGTGATGCTGATTTCGAGAAAAACTACCCTAGCAGCTGAGAATGTTCAACGTCGCCACATCGCTATGACCCTTGTGGACATATATTAACGGGGAATCTTAACATCATTGAAGATAAAGAAGTTCGACAATTCTTTCGAAAAGGGCCTAAATATCGCCCACCTTCTAAAATAAACTGGCAAGCTTGTTTTGATATAATTAAAGACTCAGTTATCAATTATTAAACGAGAAAGTGCAGACAAACATGCTCTAAATTTGTTTAAAGATAAAAATATTACTAAGGTCACCAACAAAATAGATTATATTGAGTCACCTCCTAAGCTGTCTGTAAATAGAATTAAGTCAAAATTGAAGGATCTTGGTCAAAAGTTTGTGTTTGTACCAGTTGACAAGGCTTCCAACAACGTTGCTATCGTTTGAAAGAAATATTATATCGATGTCCAACAAAACGAACTGGACAAGTCAGACACTTTCAAACGTACCGATTGGGACGAAAAAACGTTAACCCAACAACATTATAAGGATACAGAAATGCTTGTAGTTCCACCTAAAGATAACAACTTGCCTACCATGTACTGGATTCCTAAGCTTCACAAAAATCCCTTCAAACACCGTTTTATTTCGGCATCTAGTAAGTGTTCTACTACTAATTTATCCATCCATTTAACTAGTTCACTTACTTGGATAAAGGAGATGGTTATTAAATACTGTGAAAAAACTTATCAAAACTCTGGTGTAAATTACTTTTGGAGCGTTAAAAATTCAATTGAAGTTTTGGATAAACCACAATCTTTTCAAAGATTAGTCTCATCCGTCGACAGTTATGATTTTTCCACACTTTACACTACTCTTCCACATAAGTGGATTAAGTCAAAATTGGGACAACTTATTAAATGGTCTTATAAATTTTCTGGTCTGAAGTTTATTTGTTCTAACAAAAAAACAAGGATTCTTCTCTAATATTATATACTATAATTATTGTTCCTGGACATGTGATGAAATGATTAATGCACTCCATCTTTTGCTGGACAACATTTTTGTTCGTTTTGATAACACTATTTATAAACAAGTCATAGGTATTCCCATGGGTACAAATTGTGCACCGCTCATTGCAGATCTTTTTCTTTTCTGTTACGAACGAGACTTCATGAAAAAACTTCAAAACGGTACCATACAAAAAGTGATAATCTTATTTCTATTTTCAATAATAACAGCAGGTATATTGACGATATCCTTACTATTGACAATCACCAGTTTTTAGATTTTGTAGACAGAGCTAAAATTAAATAAAACTTACAATGATTCCAAATACTGCCCTTTTCTAGATCTAACTATTATTATTGACGCTGGCAAAATAATAACTAAAATATATGATAAAAGGGATGATTTTGATTTCACTATAACTAACTTCGCTTTTCTTGACGGCGACGTTCCTCAAGCTCCATCATAAGGGGTGTACATTTCTCAACTAGTACGATTCGCACGTGTTTGTTCTACTCTTGACGATTTTAATGAACGTAACCTTACTATCACAGCAAAACTTTTACAACAGGGTTACAGATTTCATAAATTATTGAATACCTTTAAGAAGTTTTATAACAGATATGAATATTTAATATCTAAATATGGCGTTACTCGCAAACAGCTTATTACTAAGGGCATTTCTAATCCCCGTTTTTACGGTACTGTTGTTAAAAAATGCCAGAAACTAATTAAAAATCCAGAAAATCTGGGACGTAACTTACATTCTTTGCGTAATAGGGGATATTGACAAACTACTCTGTTTGCATCCGTTTAATTGGCTTTGAGATCTAGTGACCTGAAAATTTTACATACATACCGGCCTCTCACTGATACTGCCGATGTCTACTGAAATATATGATGATTCTTGACTAAACCCTGCGATTCCGTAGTGCGACAGTGTTCTACCAGCAGACTTGGCTCCTTTAGCTAGCCGGCAGCTTAGCGGCGAGCACTCCTTGACCCATCTTTCAAAATTACGTATTGTCATTTTCTCTCCTTTCAAGATTGTGGTCATGGAGTTAGTAGTCTAACTGTATTGGGTTTTATTCGTATGTTTACTATACTATAGGGAAACGGGACAGATAAAGGGGAGGGTTGGGTACCCATAAACCGGTTTAACCCTACCGCTGGCTTTTGCTAATGCCGGTACCAAGTCCGGCTGTCCCGAGTTACTATAGTTTTTTACGTTTGTCTTTTGTCTTGTTTGTGTTTTTCCTGTGTATTATTTCCCTAGCAGATTATGGCATGTAATTATAATTTTCAGCCATTGTAGGTGTTTCCTGTTGTCCCTTTTATTTCATTTATAACCACCGGAAATATTGCTTCTAAATTGGCAAACCTTTCTCTACGATAGTGTCCGGTACACTGAAGCATCCTATGATTGATCCCTGGAATTTTGGGTAAAACGTAGATATTGAACGCAAGAGTTTTGAGTTTTCCAAACAGGAATATTTAAGATTAGTTTGTCTGGCTGGTCTCTGGATTGAAAGGTATAATATGACTTACCTTATTTTGAAATATAGATGTCCTTGTATTTTTACTTTTTGCAATAAAAGAGCTGTATCAGTAAGCGTACTTTTCAATATGACTTACTGTGGTCGACAGTGATTTATGTAAAGATTTGCACATATGACACATTTTGTTCTGCTCATAGGAAAAGTATTCAAATTTGCTACCTGAACTTTAAATAATCTGGTTCCAGTCGTGAACAATCATGTGGACACAGTTAATGGGTATGTCACGACTCTCGCCTGTCATTGAGCACGTTTTTAATTTTAAAATATATTTGAATATATAGTTTCATTTAGCTAGATTGTACTCAATTTTAACTCATTTAATTTTGAGCTTGTTATTCGTAATTGTATTCATGGTTTTATATATGTTTAAAGTTCTCTTACGTTTTTGGAGATATCCAGGAAGGTCTTTTTTAATGAGAAAATGCAAGAGAGGATCGTCTGGTTGTACATGCGTTGCCTACCACTATGCGACGAGATATGAATAGTAGGCTCTCAAAAGGAATTCGTTCGTTTCATCCTGTCCAATTTTGACGCAGATCAGTAGGTCGACGCTCGTTCTAGGATCGTGCCCGTGTTAGACGACCTGGTGTCGACTTCGGCCAGAGATCCCCACATCAACGACCTCTTGACGGAAGGATCGCATCATCGGACCCTGTCGGTGAAAGCCAAGAATCAATATTTTGGTAAAAACCGGCCCAGAAAACAAAATGCCACTACCTGGTCCTCTTCGACAATTCCGTTGCCACTGCAAACGTACCCGAACCACTGACAGCTCTTGGTGCAGAGGTTCAAAGAGGCCACGAAGACCTTTCGGATACCTGATGGTCCACCTAAAACCTGAAACTCCCGAACACTCGTGATTACGGAGCGACATCTGGGACGGTAGTGAGAACACTTGAAGCGAGACAACGGAGGAAGACATCGATTCAATTGCGGAAGACGGAAGTAAAACGGACCTGATAGCCTTTGTAATATGTTGATTGGTATTCGCACACGAGTTGGGACTCGAGAACCATCGACAGAGTGGTTGTTACAACGAACCGCCCACCAAACGACACAGGAAGGACTTGACCGAATGAACATACGGATACGAACTTGAATATTTTCTCAAAGGCCTGCCGGTGACGGTGTTTTGCTCAGACAAAATTCTGGCACACGTCCAATGTAGACCGCGCAGTGTCTTCGTCGTCAACACCGACACCTGCACAAGGTGACGTTCCGCTTCCCGGCTGACGGGCCCGCGGGATTCTTCGATTCATTCGGCAGAGCAAACATACCACCGGCGCTTAAGAGACGTGTTGGTCGCCAATGGACCCCGTACCTGATCCAAAACGTGCGATTGCAACCCAAGGACGGCAACGAATGTGGACTACTGTGTGCACCTCGCCAAGTGGAACTTTAATATGGAAGACGTGCATGTACTCTTCGCCAGTGTATGATATAGAGACCGTAGTGGACGAGATGAAAACATTTACAAATATTAGTAATTGATGAACTGTGATAATAAATAATGAATCTGTGGCAAATAAATAAGAAGGATGTTGTCCGTGTACGGATATTACTGTGGCAATAAAAAGTGTGAAAATGTTATCCGACGCCACACTCCAAGAGTTTTCTCCGGTTCTATGCTGACTTTGCACACTGAGTAGTCTCCCTTGCTAATGCAACAGACTTCCACATTTTTTTTTGTTCCAAGATCTTTATACCTATCACTGAAATCGAATCTAAACTCGTTTTCCAAATATAGTCACATGATGTCCAACCACATTTCCAAATATGGTCAGGTTGGTCTAAATCGATATCCGAGGGAAAATACTTAGCGTTTATCATATTTAGGCGTATCTTCTGTATTAGTCATGTGATGCAACACTCCCTTTCTAAATATGGTCATATTCGTTAAAATCGATTCCCGAGCGAAAATCAAGCATTTTCCAAATTTGGACGTGTCTACCATAAATGGTCACATAATGACCCACCCAATGTCCAAATATGGACATGTTGATCAAAATCAATTCCCGGGCGAAAGTAAAGCGCTTACCATATTTGGACAAGTTTTTTATATATGGGCACGTCTTGCCTAACCTCATTTCAAAATTTTCGATGTACCAACAAAAACAAATGTGTTTTCCGTATTTGGGCATGTTTTCCATTTATGGTTACATGTTCATCTGCTCCTTTTCCACTAATATAGTTAGCAAAGCATCAGACAAAGGAGGTGCCGTAGTCGCCAGGGACTTTCAGTTTTATGTTGCTGAAGGATACTTTCAAATTACGAAAGTCAATCATAAAATCGTAAAAACTTTCATCAAGACAACCATAGAATAGCAGGATTCACCAGATGAAGCGTATGAATTGGTTGTGTCCCAACGAAGAACATCACGTTTTTATATGCTTTCTAAAATACGTAAATTGGGGAAACCTGATAGACCTATAATTCCAGCTTTTAGTTGCCCTACGTAGTACGTTTCTAGTTTTCATCATGATGTTTTGTTCAAATTGTGGAGACCCTACCAACATATATCAACAGTCTGTGCCTTTAGCCACTAGCCCTATGCCCGAGACTAGTAAAATCAGTCTCGGGCTAGTAAAAATTTGAAGTCACTAGCCCGGTGGGCTAGTTAAAATTGTACCTTAATAACAAAGAATCTTCTATAAGGGCTAGTGAAATTGAGTTCGGGCTAGTACAACACAGTACCTTACTAGCCCCTTCGGGCTAGTGAATGAAAATGTTATTGGCACAGACTGTTATCAAGGACACTACACATGTTCTCAGTATTCTTCAATTTTTTTTCAGCCAGAAAATGCTTAATTCAGACTATTTATAATGGATGTCACTGTCCTCTTCACTAGCATCCGCAAAAATGATGCCATGATAGCTTTAAGACTTTTTTAGATACATTGTAGAAGACCCAATCCTTATGTAAAAACAGACTTTCTGAACTAGTCATGACCCTCAACATTTTCAATTTGATGGAATATTGCAGTCAGTTCGGTGGTGTTGCGATGGCGTGCAAAATGGGTCAAGGCTCTCCTATCAATTTTTATGGCTACCTTGAGGGAAAAATGTTCTCCAAATGTTTAGAACATATCCCAGGACTTTGTAAAAAAGTAACAATGATGATGTCTTTGGGGTGTCCCCTCACGATGAGTTACCAATATTGAGAGGGATCACCCAAGGACTATAAGCTTCATTATTTAATTGGTTTCAGAAGAGAAGTTCTTTGAATCTATTTCCCACAGAGTCCTTTAATGGTGGCATCTTGGATGAGGTACGAAACAAAAACTTTGAAGGGGACTATTGTGAACAAGTTTGGTTCATGGGGTACAGACATACAAATCACAAACTTTGAAGGACCACCTAAAGACTATTGCGACCAGAATGGTTCCCACTGGCTTAGTAGTTTAAAAGGAGAAGGTCTTTAAATACATTTTCTAGGGTCCTATATTAAACTATGTTCCCTGCTGGCGACCATCTCGGATGAGATGCGAACATGCTTGGCAAATGTAAAAGTTGTAGTCCATGATAAGCTTGACACTTTTGCATTTCAAACTTAACCTGTATCTCAAATATCTTTCGAAATAAAAATAAAAACACAGTACTCATGAAAATGCAAAGAAACAGGTTAATAACTCCTATATTGGTCATCAGATTTTCTTCCAAAGTGTAGGTCATATAGTCTTACGGACCATTTTTGTAAATTAAACTTTACCCCTATCTTCTAGCATTTTCATAATACAATTAAAACAACTGCAGTAGAATACCGAAGGAACAAGGGAAGCGATGACCACAAAAATGAAGTCAAAAGACATGGCAAAAACGGTAACAGAAAGAAACAAAGATAAAACAAGGACGTGAGACAGCTACAATGCACGGAAATAAAAATATAACATAAGAACTAAGGCACCCATAGTGTTAACTCCCATGAAAATCGGGAGTGACATCAGGTGCTCCGGAAGGGTAAGCATGTCCTGCTCCAATAGCGGCACCCGTCACACTATCAGTGAGTCAATCCAGGGTTGAGTCAAATCCGGTTATGTCAAATACGTGAAGACGTGAAATCTAACTGAAAATGTCTGTTTTTATTTGGGACACAGACACGTCATATCTCTAAATGATGTCATAGTGAAGTAGCAAAGGCTGAAAAAATCCCTGACTAAGCAGCTTTTGGGACAGTGTTTTTGCTCTTATTAAAAAGTCACTGTATAAACTGCATGCCCGACAGTAACGAATCAACTGTGAAATGTACACTCCATAGGCTGGAGAGGTAGGTATATTGCTGCTCAGAAAGGAAAAGCTCACAACTGGGAAGTTAAAATCATCACGTTTGTCATACAGCTTAGATTTAAAAGACAAATGGTAACATAAAATCTAAAATTTTACAGAAAAGGGCAATAACTCTAAGACGGGTTACCGGGCATTCTACCTAAATGGAAGAACGGGTAGATCTCATCATGCTGATAATATTTATCCATGTCAGATTTTTTATATCTCTAACGGTTTTCAAGTTTTTTGCAAAAAACTGCAATTTACCCCTATGTTCTATATAGGTAACATTAGCCATGTTGTTTGGTCTAGGGACTTGAAAATCACAAAATTGAAAGTGCATACACTTGTAATAATTCAGTTTTGATAGTATTTTTCCGACAGTTTCAGAGAAGAAAGATCTTTGAATCAAAGTTAATGGACGAACGGACGAAGGAAGGACGGGCAGACGACGGACACCTTAGACGGACACCTTTGTCCAAGTGAGCTGTAAAAGAAAACATTTATGGAGAATACCCCTATAGTACTGGATTTCACTCAGTAACAGGGAATATGCTTTTATGATTGACTAAATGGAAAATAAAACATAATTGTATTTCAAAGTAAAAAAAAAATAATACGTCGCTGAATTGATCACAAAATATATTGTTACGCATATGCAGAAAATAAATTGACATTAGACTCTGTATTTTGTTATTTAATACCATTGGGCAATGCCCCTGTTCGTGGACTGTTAGTCACCGAGGGTATTCACGAACCCAGTAGGCAGTACTTCGGAGATGACCGAAAACCGATTGTATTGAAACTTCCAATATCTAAATTCTAGGACATTTTTTTTAAACTAAGAAGTATCTCCCTCATGCATAGCTCTGTCCTTAGCTGGACTTCAAAATGCTTTGGTTTTGATCTGCACTGATGAGATATAACTTGTCGAAATGCGCATATGCTGAAAATAAATTGACATTAAACTCGGTATTTTTATATTTACTGTACTTTTTTTCTGTTTTAAGTAAAAATTACAAGAAATAAATTAGTGAAACTTTCAAGACAGTGTGATAGCTTATATAAATAATAATGATGTAATTTTGTTTGATTATCGTTTCAATCACTGCGGACAGGATTGCCACTTATCCTGGAAAACTAGAAACCCTTGAATTTAATTTTGAACCTCAAGGGCCTGGAAAAGATATAAAGGATTGGCGGAAGGTAATCAAATTCTGGAAAACTATATCTATGCTATCACAACCTAGAATTTAGTCTACTATTTTTGTCCTTGAAAATGTCTATAAAATCCTTGAAAAGTCCTGGAAAGTTCCTATTGCATTTCTTACTTCTGTAAACTTTTGTTTCTCATATGGTCCGATGTTAAATTATGTTCACCGTTGCCGGCTATCTAAGATGATGAACAGAACTTCCGCATACCTTTTTCAGAAGGGACCATCTAAGGACCATTATGACTAAGAATTGGTAGTTCTGAGAATAATCTTTAAAGTGTTTTCCGATAGATCCAATGCTAAACAATGTTCCTCGATGATGTTCATGTTGGATATGCTACGAACCTTCCGGATACCTTTTTTATGAAAGGGACTAACTAAGATAATTGTGAATAAATTTAGTTTTAATTGGACTAATAGTTCGTAAGAAGAAGATTATTGAATGTATTTTTCATTTCGTCCAATATTAAACAATGTTCCCCGCTAGCAATCATCTTTGATGAGGTACAGACCTGTCGGGTACTTATTAACAAGGGACCATCTAAGGACCAAGTTTGTTTGTAATTAACTAGTAGCTTCTGAGATAAAAATTTGAATGTGTTTCCAAAAGGGTCTCTGTAAAAGTATGTTCCCCGCTGGCATTCATCCTGGATAAGAACGGACCTGCCGCATACCATTTCTGGAAACGACTTTCTGACTAAAATTGATTCTAATTGGGCTAGAAGTTTCTCAGCGAAGATTTTTAAAAATGTTTTCCATAGAGTCCATCATTAAACTTTGTTCCCCACCGTCGGCTATGGAGGATGAGGTAAACCTTTTTCGCAATGTCTATTTTTCACTATTTGTTGTAAAGAGTACTATTTGCTGACTATTTTTGGATTTTAGCTTTCATAATTATTTGATTTCAATGCTGTTGATGAGAAGTCACTCTTTGAAACTCATGTACATCATAACAAAACTTACTGTTTATAATACAACTTAGATATTTTTTGCATTTTCAAACCAGTGACACCGAAGGTATTAGACCAGAAGTCAGACTTGACTGACATGAAACTTTACAAAACTCTAACACCTTAAAAATGCTGATACTTTATTCCGTATATTATAACACTATTCAGGTTTTATTATGCAACTTAGCTTTTTTGGCGTCCCTTCTTTCGATTTCATCCATCAGACACATCTCTCTCCATTCTATCCTATCACATCAATATATCTAATACCCTCCAATCCCATCCCATCCATCTATCAATCTCTGTACACTTAACCAAAACCAAACATCAAATTCTTTGGAAAAAAACTTTTTTATATATTCTGGATCACAAATTTGGAACAGTTTTCCATATGATTTGAAAGTTTTAAAATTCATAAAACAATTATGCATATGTTTTTGAATGGCAATAGATTATGAATAAACTAAAAAATATATACATGTGAAGGTAAGTAAAATATATTAGCTTAATATATGTTTATCTGTTTTCAGACATTATATGAATTTTTTATGATTTGTTATTATTTAAGGACACCAGGAAGATTAAAATCGACTAATGGTGTTATATTTTTTTTAATTAATGATTATGTATTCATTGAATCCATCGATCAATCCATCCATCCCATCACATCCATCCATCCGTCCCACATTCATTTTTCCGTCATTCCATTCATCATTCCGTCCACTTATCGACCATCTATCTATCCATTATAAAACCATCAATCAGTTCAAATATTGCTAAACAATGCTAATGTAAATAAAGATGAATAAGTATATAGAATTACTTATTATACTTACTTACATTTAAACTTAACAGCATTCTTCCATCAAGCAATTCATCTATCCATCTGTCCGTCGATCGATCCATCCATCAATCCATCAATCCATCAATCGATCCATCCATCCATCAATTCATCTGTCCATCCATCTATCCATCCATCTATCCATCAATTCATCAATCAATCCATCCATTCATCCAACCAGCAATTTATCAATCCATCCGTCTGTCCGTCGAGGCATCCATCCTTCCGTCGATCCGTCAATAGACCATATCCGAATTCTGGTATTTAGTCATATCAAAATGGAAGATTGAGAAATTAAATTTCAAATTTAGCAAATATATTTTGGGAGTAACAAAATTGTGTACAAATATTGGAGTGATTACTGACCTTGGAAGATACCCATAATATATTGATATGTTGAAACAGTTTTTATGTATTGGTATAGACTAGAGAAAGCACCAACAGATTTATTAAAAAATGCTTTCATAGAATATAAACACTTACATGACATTAACAAGGGACAAAACTCATGGTATTCGAACCTGTGCTTTTTCAGTGAAAAAATAGATATTGACTTACAAAATTGTAAGGGATGGAATAAAGTACGATTTAAAGTCTCCTTGAAAAAATGTCTTAAAAAAAACTTTTTAGACACATGGAGCGAAATAAGATCGCTGTATTTAACAGATAAAGGCAAACTTAGTACATATTTCAAATTCAAATCTTCATTTGAAATTGAAAATTACATATCTATTTTAAAGTATAATAATCGTAAGGTTTTGGCCAAGTTTAGATTAAGTAACCATACCTTAAGAATTGAAACTGGTCGTCATGAAAGAAAAATGAACGATCTAGGTAAAATTGAATCCATACCCAGAGGTGAAAGGCTCTGTCAGTATTGTGATCTTAGTACTGTTGAAGATGAGGTGCATTTTACTTTAGAATGCCCTCTGTATGAAAACTGTCGTAATAATTTTTTACAGGATTTAATTATTAAATATCCAAGTTTAAATACACTTAACCAGCTGAATTTATTTATTTGGATAATGAATAATGAAGACACAAATTTTATCATCTCTCTTTGCAAATACATTGATGATATTTTTCAGATAAGGAGAGAAAGCAAAACAAAATGTATTTGAACTAAGACTTATTTCGATATGCCAACTTAATAGTTTGAAATGAATTTTACTTAATTTTAAGTTAACCCTCTTGCTGCCAGATTCAAAATAAAAACATCTTGCCGTACGCCACAATACTATGACGTTCTTCAATTTGTGACGTTTTATTTCATATCACTTAGTTTTACAAAGTGCGACGTCTGAATTTAATTGCCTATGAGCGCAATGATTGAAATTGGCGTTCTCGATTAGCCATAAATTGGTTAATACGGAAGTCGGAGAGGGCCACATTTGTGATGAAATATTTTTTCAAGTCACAATAAAATTTTACCTTTTGAAAAGTTTCTTGCTATTACTAGAAACGTTCGTGCAATAAACGAAAATAGTATTTTTTGCAACAACTTCAATAACAAGTAAGTTTTCGTACAGTAGTTTTCTATACACAGTACAGTGCATATTGCAATTGTATCAGTTCTTTTCTTTTTTGGGGGAAATGTTTTGCCGTTTTATTTTTGTAAATAACAGGATGGTGGTTTTGTCTTGTTTTGCTTTGTGTTTTTTTTTTCTTTTTTGTTTTTGTTGTTTTTGTGTCTTTTTATTTGTTTTTGTTTTTATAATTACAAGATACATGAGAATAAGATAAAAAAAGACCTATGACTCGTGATTCTAACAAGCTTACATGTATATAATGCAATAGACAGCATGCATGTATATGTGATATAAGGTGAAGTTATAGAAAGTGAAATGGAAAGACAATGAAATGTTGTGCCGCTACAGGCTCAGAAATGTGTTATGAATAAACACAACTTTTCAACAAAATAAATGAACTTTATCTCGCTGTTTTCTTATGTGTTATCTTTATTTCCAAGTAGAATGGTTAAAAGACCGTTATTCTCATCAATCAAACATCTAAACCCAGATCTAAAGAGGGTCAGTATAGCTTCTGATGACAATCAAAAAGGTAGTGAATAACGTCTTCAAACTTGTGTCAACAGTTAGCAACAAACTTATTTTAGCGGTCTGCTTTGCTGAGCCGATTTAGTTGTGTATGTCACAATACATGCCAAGTCTGTTGGTATACAAACTAGGACTACATCCAAATATGTTAGCGATTGGTATGAATGTCCATTATATACTGTAAAGTGTAATTTTATATAATTTTGTATGTTTTAAATGATATTGTCGATACTCGATATCTCGAAATAGTATTCAAAAAAATTCTATAATTTAATAAAAATGTTATTCCAAATTTACTATGTTAAAGAGACCGTTTAGTAAAATCTCTGCCAAAAAAAGATGATCGTATCGTATGCCATAACTTAATCTAAAGTACATAAGACCATATTATAATTAGATAATCTTTCTGGTATTCAGATATATGGAATGGGTTCACCTTTTTTAAAAAGATCTCTAGTTTTTTTAAGGGGACGTTTCTTCTCTGTCTGTTTTGTTTCAAACGAAAATGATATAGATCTGCATTTAAAAAAACTCTTTTTATAAGGAACGTGTATATTGGAACAATTGATATTGTGCAAAAGCATCGTGACAATATGTCGTGCAGTTCGTTGACACCGAAAAAAATCGGCTTTTTACAATTGGTATAAAAATGAGAAGGATGTTTTATAATGCATCTTTAAATTTACTTTTAATTTTTTTAATAATGTAAAAGGCATTATTTTGCACTATTTCTATCCTTTGAAATTGACAATGGCAGCCCATCCTCCCAAGCCAGGTTTTCTGAGTCCACGTTCGTTCCCTGGAGGGAACAGAAGTGGACTCGGAACACCTGACTTTGAAGGATGTTGACAGCCATGACCAGGCATTTCATTTATTATCAACCCAGTAACTTCATATATCCTCATTGACTTTTCTTATGAATATTTGTCTTTAAAAATATGACTTTTTTCGAAGTTCTTGTGAGAGAAAGCTTCTGTCGTCGGGGTCGGAGTTTTATTTCCTAATAAATTTGATATTTATTGCAGTCTTAATATTTACTGTCCTATTTATCCCCTTTGAATTTTTCCGGTAAATAGTTTTGAAAATGTGTTAGAAACGGTCATTACAAGTATTGTTTCTGTAGGTTGGAAAGCTGAATCTCTACCGCTGACTTCGAAGAAGATCTTAGAATATAGGAAAAAAATGAAAGGATATGGAGTGAATGTACATGTGACAAAAACGCACATGATACATAGAAAACTGTAGTTTATTAAGGACAGGGCTTTTATTCCTGTCTACATCTTGATGTCGCCTAAGGGTCTTCAACTAGAGGTGAACAATATTCACCCCCTCAAGCGAGATCAAGAAGGCTTCACTATATCTTTTTCTACATTTTGATTTTTTTCTTCAATAGATATTGGTATCTCCGTACTGTATAAACAGATATGGTTTTCAATCCAAACGGAGTCCTTGCCTTGTATTCCTATTCCGGCTCACGTATTTGATAACTAATTATAAATCATACTTCGTTTTTGTCTGTGGTGAAAAAAACTATTGCTTAAGTGGTCTAAAGAGTCAATCAATCAATTTATAATCGGTTTTACAAATGCCACCAGAAGAATGACTGCATGTAATGGTAGTTTGAAAATTGAAAACATAATGAACTAGAACAAAAAACACCCAGCTTTATTTTTTTCAGCAATTGTGTTTATGATGCTCCGGCAAGATACATGGTGAAGAAGACAAAAAATGTACGAAATCTACAATTTGCACAAATGATCTGCAAAACTTCCTATCAAAGGAAGATAAAGCCATTTAAAAGCTATACAGAAGAACGGTTGTTTCAGGACAGAAAAATAAGCTATATACACAAAGAAAAAAATACAATGCGAAGTGCAAGAAAACAATTCATTAGAAAACTTTGGTTCCTTTGTATTTTCAGTTTTTTTATGTTAATGAATGCGGAAT
>MJUU01013200.1:18282-34287 GCA_002080025.1 Modiolus philippinarum | reverse complement strand
TGTTCTCGCCTTAAACCCTGTATTAGTATCATCAGCGATTGCAACATTATCAGGGTAAATAAAGCTGTTTTTGCCTAAGCTGTTAACATAACCATCTGAAAGTGTAAGCAATGATTTGACGTGATTTGCTAGAGATAAATTATTGCAATTGTACACTATTTTTCCGTTTTGGTAGACTGTCATTTGACTAAGAAAATTTGTTACATCTGAAATAACAGATACTGTGTCGTTGTTCGGTGCTGCCCCGTCAGCTAGTTTGTCTACTTTAAACTTGATTAAAAAATACCCATTATACCAGTCATAAAACGAAGCCTTATCATTTATGCTAAATTTGTAATCCGTTTTTGTTTGTTGTTGACCATTTGGTGGAGACACTATAGGAGTATCTAGTAAAAAGTTACAATACTCATATCGATCACAGAACTGTGTTCCTCTAAACATTTTTTTATTACTGGATTATTATTTTTCTTTCTTATATAAAAATGATAGAGTTTATAAGCAGTGTCTTAAACAGGTTAGACAAGAGTCTTGAGCGTTGGAAAAAGAGTAAAACCTATAAGATTTTTGTTTTACTTATGA
The DNA here is from genome assembly GCA_002080025.1 of Modiolus philippinarum. Classification (NCBI taxonomy): domain Eukaryota; kingdom Metazoa; phylum Mollusca; class Bivalvia; order Mytilida; family Modiolidae; genus Modiolus; species Modiolus philippinarum. Next base: position 33,708 of record MJUU01013200.1, on the reverse strand, counting down.
GATGCTTAAACCGCAAGCAACGTAAAAAATGTGAGTGAACTAAGAATCTAGCCCGTTTTACCCGTCTCAACTGTAGTGAATAACAATTGTTTATTCTCGTTAGTCCCGTAGATAGTAGTTAATACCCTTTTTGGGTGCACATTTTCCGAAAAACTTTTCGGAAAATGTGCATCCAAAAGGGGTATTAACTACTATTTTCTCGTCATTTTTGTTGTTGACAACAATAATTCAAGCTGTTTTATAGTTATAAAGTGTAGTCAGTAGTAAAATAAAAGTGACCTCATCATATGAAAAAAGGACCTTGGCACAAATTTAATCGCAGTTAAAAGCGATTTTGCCACAGTTCGATACAATAGTAAAACAGTACTGACTATTTGTTTATGTGCTTTTGGTGTTGCATATTAACGAAACATATTATCATTATTTTTATTATTTTCAAGCATAACGTACATCGAGGACTAAGCATTCAGTATAATAAAAATCATAATGCCCTTGGATGAAGGTGTTAGTTCGATTAACACACTCGGTGAAAAATTATCACCCTCGACTTTGTCTTGGGTGATAATTTTTACCTCGTGTGTTAATCTACCCTAACACCTTCATCCAAGGGCATTATGTTTATATTATTCACCGGTGAATAACCCTTGAAAATTTAAATGTATGGTGGTTAACCATTTTTTGTGAAATTTTGTAGTATTTTCAGAAAAAAAAACCAAAAATATCGATTTGTATTGATATAATTAAATGATCTTTATTGAAAACTATTTAACCCATTAGGGTTATAGCAAAGACATTTAAACAATACATTTAAACAATGATAACAAATATGAACAAAAATGAAATATTCTGATACTAAAACAGTATGAGGGTCATCTTTCCTTTAAATATAAGCACGTTATCGGTCGGATTTTGGTAGCCTCTGGTTGCAGTTTACTCTGAATTGTCTCCCATTTTTATTACGTCATGATCGTTTTGGCAGCTGCCAGTGTTAGGTTTGTCAGTTCAACCGATGGTATTTGGACCAGCTCCTAGCTAATATGGACACCGACAATACTAAAAAGGCAACATAATTGGCATTGGCATGCTTTGCGCAATATTCTTTTGACAAATCATGACAGGGAGTTCAACTTCGAAACACGAGAAGCCTTGAACAGAAGGGATAAAGGTTTGGTCCGTCTAGGCATTTGCAGAAGGAAATAGATATTGCTATTTTTAAAAGCGATAGGTTCATGATTATGTGGGAAAAGACAGCAGAAATGTGTTATTTAGGTTCATTGTTTTGTGAAGGTGTTCAATCTTTCATTACTATGGGCTTAGAGAATGCATTATGTCAACCCTGTAAATGCGTTCAATTCAGTGGCGGTTCTTCCAAGTCTACATAACAGTTTATTGTAGTGACAAATCAATGACCATGAGGAATTAATGGTTTATAAGCAACAACGAATCAAACTTACGGGTATAAAAATTGATTTCATAAACAAATAAGGTAAGATTATTTTAAGCAAGGGAACAAAATAATTAAGGAAAGGGTGATTTACCCACAGGCACTTGTCTCTCAGAAAAAAAAAAAACCCTATACCCTTACATAACACGTGTTATGTAAGGGTATAGGGGATTTTTTTTCTGAGAGACAAGTGCCTGTGGATTTACCGTCAGATCATGGGTTATTGTGGGACATTAGTTTTCGTGGATTACATTGTTTTTCAATGGAAATCATGACGTCATAATCGACACTTAAGGTAGATCGGTAGTCTTCCGCCATTTTGAATTTGTTATTTATGTTGTTGTGGTATTATCTGCTTTTTTAAAAATGCAAATATTTTTATTTGTAATAAATCAATCAATATTATATTCATAATACAATACGCAAAGGACCTACATGGAGTTGAATTTACATGTCTTTATCTAATAAGACGAGGCATGGTAACTTGATAATAGTTGGAACATGATATTTGGAAAAGGGAGATAATCTGATAAAAATATTTTACATAGATATCACTATGAAAATTCACATTTTATAAATTTCATGGAAAACAAAGTCAGTGACCCCAATTTTTCTTTATATTTTTTGAAAGTATGTTCAAAGGGCTAACACATAAATAAAGTAGAAAAAAATCTATGGAATAGTTTAAAGAAATCAACAATTTACCTGTTTTTCCCTATATATTCCCTATATTTCCCTATATATTCATTAGAAATATTTGATTATTTTGATATCAGTTATTTTAAAAACAAGCACGGTGACCCCCCTTTTTTATTTTTTTTATTTCAATGCTAATATAATAGGGAAACTTTCTTGAGAAAATCTATGGACAAAAATTTTGGACTACCCATCTACCTTAAAGCCACGAAAACCGATGGCGATGCTCCAAGTATACATGTATATGATGTGTCAAACTAGGGTAAATCCAAGATTAGTTCAAGTTTCTCCCAGAGATATCGGTTTTGGGCAAGACTTCGTGTTATGTCAGAACACTGACAATGATATTTATATTTGTTGGTTTCATATTCAACTCTATAAAATCCATGAAAACTAAGAAATACGAAGAAAATATGTATAACTAAATGCAAACGAGACAAGATCACATGCAAAGCAGAATGTGATATTAACAGGGAAAAAATCAAGTGATATCATTATTTTACATACATGTAAATATTTTTTTTCAAATATTTTATCCATTGTTTGTTCGGTATAATAAAACATTTACGGCCCAGTGTTCTGTCTCCAGCATTAGAGAAATACATGGTAACGCTCAGAAATAATAATGAATTTCTCTAATGCTGGAGACAGAACACTGCTTATTACTACTACTATGGTTAGGGTAAGGGTTAGGGTTAGTACTGTTGTTATGGGAAGGGTTAGATTATAGATAGGGTGAGGTTTAGAGTTAGTGCAAGGGTTAGTGGTAGGGTTAGATTGGATATAGGATTAGGATTAATTTATGGTTAGGGTTCGATTATAGTTAGGGTTAGGGTTAGGGATATTGTAATAAGGGTTAGGGTTAATATATGGTTAAGGTCAGATTATAGATAGGGTTAGATTGTTATTATAGGGTTATTTCCCCGAGGGCTTTAGATTGTTATTAGGGTTAGGGCGAGATTATGGTTAGGTTAGATTATAGATAGGATTAGGGTTACATTATAGATAGGGTTACGGTTAAATTATGGTTAGGGTTAGATTATGGTAAAGAGTATCATTTTTTTCCTTTCTAAGCTAGCAGCAGCAGCAGCAGCCATTCTACCTGGTATATGACTCAGCAGCAGCAGCAGCAAAAACCCGTAAAAAGGCCGATAAAGACAACAAAACTGTGATACATTCATGGAAATACAATAAAACCTAATATAATTACAACAAAATAGTAAAACTAAACGGTATTAATATAATCAAAAATGATATGCAACATCAATTGTTTGTGACAAACGCAACAAAATACGAACTTGTACGTCGAAAACATCAAGATAAAATGAAATAACGTAAAATCTCGTACTGAACAAGACTGCTTAAAGGTAACAGATATCAACTTGACAATGTGACCAACTGATTGAAAAGCCTACACATACCCTGAATTGATATATCACATGACTATAATATCAATAGTTCGAATTAAGACTGATCTAGGGCCGAATTAAGGCCGACTAGAGGCCGATCTTTGATTTGTAAGGACCGATATTTCTATTACAGTACGTTCTAAGTCTAAGATACCTTGATTAATCGCTTTAGAAGCCTAAAGATACATCAAATCCATATATGATATGCCTATAGTATTAATACTAAGGGTCATGGCCGATCTAGGGCCGACTTTGGGCCGATCTCAAATCTAAAGGTGCCGATATCTCTATAACAGTAATTTTTAGGCCTTAACTACCTTGACTAATCACTTTAGAACTATGCATTTACCTCGATTCCATATATAATATGCATATAGTAGAACTACATGTATTTCAAATAAGGGCCGACTTAGGGCCGTTAAGGGCCGATATCTCGTTGACATTCAAAGCTAATGTGCTGAATACAAAGATCAAGCAACAGAGATATGGGCAGCTCATCATCAACTGATAGAAGAATTAGGAAAAATGGATTGAAAGTGTACAGAATCAAATTGCAGCGATTTCAACAGATCAGAAATCGCCATTTACAAAAGATTGACAAATCAGAACGCAGGAAAATTAACCAATCCGAAGTCGTCTTACAAATATTAACTAATTACAGCTATGGAGACAATAGACATAGAATATAAAAGGTGTACAAGAACAGACTGAAGCCAATAAAGACAGAATGGGTGTAAATATTGTTGACGGAGATTTATTGAAAGCAGAAAATGTAGATGTTATTGTTTCTCAAGTGAATTGTCTTTGCATCAAGGCACATGGGTTATCACGACAGATAGCTGAAAAATTTCCATGGGGTGATGTATATTCTACAGGTAAAAGAGGATGGACAATCAAAGAAGACAGGGGAATTCCAGGAACGATAAAAGTATTGAGGTCACCTTCGCCCCTGCATCCAGATGTTGTATGCTTTTTAAGTCAATGGGAATATGGAACTGTGGACAAAGCTTGTCGGTATATCCTACCGTATGAAGATACAAACGAAAATAGACACCGTTGGTTTCGAAGTTGTTTGCAGTACTACAAATTATTGAAGTATGTTCAGTATCAACCGGTATCAAGTTTGTAATTTTTAGATCAAATGTTTGAAGATGGAAAGCAGAGACTTGGAAAGATTATAGCTGTGTTTGAAGACAAAGAATCAGAACTGAAACGGATGAAGGTAGCTACAGAACCCAATTAAGTGGATATGAAGACAGACATTTAAGAGACGGAAGAACCAGCACTGAAGACAGAAAACTTAAATTGACATTAAATTAGAATGTCACTGTTTTTTGTTTAAATGAAATTAAAAATGAAAACGTATTGTCAGGGTTTGTTATTATTATGCCAAATAAGAATAAAGTGATAAACCACCGACTACCACAGACTATTATCCCGCCAACACCACCACCATAGACTATTATTTCATCACCACCACCACCATAGACTACTATCTCACCACCACCACCACCACCAGAAAAGCCAATCACCACCACCATCAGAAAAGCCAATCACCACCACAGACTATTATCCCACCACTACCACCATAGACTATGATCCCTACACCACCACCACCACCATCTAGATATCCTCACCACCACCACCATCACCACCACCAGCAGCAGACATATCCAAGTGCGGACGAGAAGCAGCACCAGCAATATAATGATAATTTTAGAAAAAAAGTTTGAAAGGTTAGGTAATCATTATAAGTTATAACGTGAGCATCGTAAAGATCATTTGGATTATTTTATCACTGGGTTTAGTATACATCATTAAGGTAAGGGTTATTATTTGGGTGAAGGTTTACATATTTCATTTCAGTTTAGAATTGCACAGTGACACATACATCAGTTCATTAACAGTTTGTAACAGCCCAGCATTTTTCCAGAGAGTCATGCAACTAATTATGACTGGTTTAACATGGTCACAATGTTTAGCCTACCTAGACGACATAATTGTCCTTGGTAAAAGTTTTGAAGATCATCTCAAGAATTTAGATGCAGTCATTCAACGTTTGAAAGACAACAACCTCAAATTGAAGCCCAAAAAGTGCTCACTCTTTCAAAAAGAAGTAGTCTACCTTGGTAAGCTCATTTCCGAAAAAGGCATCTCCATTAATCCTCAAAACATCGACACAATCAAGAAGTGGCCGCCTCCAAGAAGCAAAAAAGATGTACAATCATTCCTTGGATTCGCCAACTATCATCGAGACCACATACCTAACCTAGCTGAAATTGCCTGTCCTCTTCATGAACTAACCAAAAAATCAGCAACATTTGAGTGGTTAGATTGTCATCAGTCTGCATTTCAAACAATCAAAGACTCCATTATTGAATCAGCAACATTAGCCTATCCATCACCTGATGACCTCTTCATTTTGGATACGGATGCCTCCGACAAAGCTGTTGCTGCTGAATTGCTCCAACTCCACGATGGAAAAGAATATGTAATTGCCTACGCCAGTAAAGTCCTAACTCCAGCTCAACGGCGTTACTGCACTACAAGAAAAGAGCTGCTCGCTGTCATAACCTTCACTAGACAGTTCAGGAATTACCTCCTTGGAAGGCAGTTTGTAATCAGGACTGACCACCATAGCTTAGTTTGGCTCCTCCGCTTCAAAAATATTGAAGGCCAGCTTGCTCGCTGGATGGAAGAACTATCCCAGTACGATTTGGTCATTCAACATCGACCCGGAAGAAAACATGCTAATGCTGATAGCCTCAGTCGAATCCCTGATGAGTTGGAACCATGTGACAATTACTATGCTGGCGCAGAACTTGAATCTCTACCTTGTGGGGGGTGCAAGTATTGTACCAGAGCCCAAAACCAATGGAAAAGCTTTGAAGACGACGTTGATGACATTACTCCGCTTTCATTAAGATCTATTTCTCCAGATAATGACCCAGAACCTGATATCAACTGGATGGGAGAACTTACACCTGACAAGATCAGAAAACACCAAGAGGACGATGCTGATCTGCAAATTATCTTAAAATGGCTAGAAACAAATAGAAATCCCTCATCTTTTGAGTTACAGTTATCCAGTGCTGCAGTTAAACATTGGTGGAATTGTAGAAACCAACTTAAGATTATTAATAACTGTCTTTTTTATACCTGGTTAGACCCTCAAGGATCCAAACTACTCTTGGTACTACCTAGAACTCTTCAAGAAGAAGCGTTGAAGCTCTGTCATGATAATAAGACCTCTGGACACTTCGGGATGGATAAGACTTTTTACAGATTAAGACAACGCTGTATTTGGTATAGAATGCGAACCGACACAGCTCTGTATGTAAAATCCTGTAGAAACTGCAGTCTTAGCAAATATGCCAACAGAAAAGCAAAAAGTGAACTGGGACAATACCATGCCGGCAACCCCATGGAAAGGGTGCATATGGACATTTTAGGACCCCTTCCCACAAGCAAGACTGGCAACAAGTATATTCTTTCCATGATTGACCAATACACAAACTGGATTGAACTCTTCCCAATTCCAGACCAGCTTTCTGAGACAATCGCAAAAACTGCTATAGACAACTTCTTTTCTCGTTTCGGATGTCCACTGCAAATACATACAGACCAGGGCCGTAACTTTGATAGTCAACTCTTCCAAGATGTTTGTAAACTCCTTGAGATCACCAAGACCAGAACAACTCCCTATCGACCATGCTCCAATGGACAGGTAGAGAGATATAACACAGTCATTATGGGTGCAGTAAGATGCTATCTTCAAGGCCGACAGAGAGATTGGGACAACCATATTCAACTTCTTGCTGGCGCTATAAGATCAACGTTCAACAAAAGTACGGGTTTTACTCCAAACATGATGATGATCGGACGAGAAGTCACCCAACCAATAGATCTCGTCTTAGGCACATCTGCCATGAATTCCCAGAGACAAGAACCCAGTGAATTTGTTAAAAATATTAGAGACACTATGGAGGACGTCAATCAAATCGCTAGACAGAATCTCAAGCAGGCTCAAATTCGCCAGAAAAGAGATTATGAAGTAACAACCTTCCAGAAAACTTACAATGTTGGTGATGTCGTCTATAAGCTCAACCCAGCGACCAAAATAGGCCAAAGTAAGAAATTGAAACTCCAATGGCAGGGTCCCTATGTTATCACAGATGTCAAATCTCCTGTCCTGTACAAAATTAAGAATCGCACCAGAGAATTCGTCACCCATCATGATCAACTGAAACGCTGTAACGATAGAGATCTTCCAACTTGGGCCAAAAATCTAAGGCACAGCCTCCTTAACGAAGACACTATCATAGAAGAAGATTTTGACCCAGATCTTTCTAATTTGTTTGTAGATGAAACCACCAAGACAGACGATTCTACACAGAGTGATCAACAGCTGGGGGGCATGCGTCGGTACCCCCGACCATGTTCCTGACTATGATCCCTACCCTATAATAACAGATCTGGATGATTTGCAGAACACTGATGATATGGACACAACATTTGCTTATGCGATAGACGAGGGCATAAGTGAGGAGGAAGAGCTCCAAGATGTATTAGATAACAGTTCAAAACAGATCCATCATTTTTCTGATTTAGATAATATTTCAGATAGTCTAGATGATACCCTGGCATATGCAGTCAGTGAAGAATTAACTGACACTGATCTATTTCCACAGGGAAGGAGAAGGAGGCCACCACGTTATCTGGAAGACTATGACACGTTTCCAGACTAACATGTTGTAAAAAGAAAAAGATATAAATAGTTTTAATTCATCACTCATAAGTTTTTAAATAACCATTAATTCATTACTCGTCTCCAGTGGTCAATTAACTCATACTAAAACTTGATTTTTGATTTTTTATAAATAGGTAAGGGGCCACTGGAGAATGTTCATGTTTTATTCTCATGTTTTAAGTCGTCATGTTATTCTGTGCCACTTTTTTTTAGCACAGAGACATGATTTTTAACATATAAAATAAAATAATAAAAAAAAATAATCATTGTACATAAAATTGACATAACCATATTTTTATCTTTTAACAATACACTATTTTAAACTCATGAGGAAGTCATACCTAAAGGATGTTTGTAATTTTGACAGGATTGTCTAAATAGCTGATAATTAAAAACATAAATTGCAAACACTTCAAAAGCATTATCTGTTACCAATTCATGTATATTTTTAATATTAACAGATTCATCAAAGAGGCAGACTTCTGAAACTAATTTTAGAAATATGTCGTATTGTATATTTTAATATCATAACTATAGTGTGTTTCATACATAAGACAGTGTATGAACGAATTTTTACCATACCATTTGATACAGGCGACATGTCAAATCCATAGATTTCATTTTTGAGAACAGCATCAGTCATCTTTACATCCATTACAGTAACTTTGCACCAACAAGACTTACCAGCCTACTGAGCTTAGCGTCGGTAACTCCGACCTAGTCTCTTTAGATGTGGGGATGGTGCAGGCAGTACTTTAGCAGGTCACCCACCCATGGACAACATTACTGCAAGAAGCAAGTTATGCAGAGGACTTCAGAAGTTTAACCAACATATGGACATGTGCAGTTCTTCAAAAAAATTACCTGTCAGAAGACTCCATGATAGACGCCTACTACTTGCCAAAGGAACCTGATTTTCAACTACCCAGGGCCGAGCAACTTCCACATGGCCAGATGTCATGCCAGTATATCTGTACTTACTAGTGAGCCAGTTTTTCAACTAATCAATGCAACTCAACATTCAACTAGACTTTTCAACTACTCAGGGCCTGCCACCATTTGTCCAGATTCAACTACCCGGGGCCAACAACAAAAAAAATACAATGGGGAGGAATGTCGCAGTGATGCATTGTTGCATGACACGGATGTTTACAGACTAAACCGGAAATAAGCCCGTGCACGAGTTGTAAACGAGTAAACCCCAGGACATCCCATAATTCTAGACAGTTGATTGTGAACTTCCACAGAATACAGACGCACTGCCAAGTTGCTGATCTTAGTATTCCAGGCAGTGCGAGTTTACACCAGGTAATCATGGTTTAATTGGTATTAGACCTTGTGTGAATATATCACGAGGCCATTTTTCTGACAGTACCAAAGTGTAGGACTTAGGGTTGAGGCTAAGGTTAATGTAAGGCTTAGGAACACATACATTCTTTTGTGTAAGATGAAATACACTATTTGGGGTATGGTTAGGATAATTCATATCAATTAGGTTCTATTTAGAATTATATTACAATACATGTATCAGTATAATTTAGGGTAGTAGCGTTAGTATATTGGTATTGTTAAAGTTGGGTTTATGTATTGTTGGTTGAATTAGGGTAAAAGTTAGGGAAAGGTGAGAAGGCTTGGCTTGAGGTTAGAGTTGGGTTTGGATTAGTTGAGATTGATTCGTTATAAAATTAAGGGCTTTGGTTACACAATCAGTTTAATGGATAAGTATGACTTAGATCAGTTGGATTAGAATCACATATATCTTTAGGATTAATGATTGGATTATATTCATCATTTGGGTTAAGGTTAGGCAGGGGTAACGTTCATTATAAGGGTTTTATGTTTAGGATCGTTTCTGTTAGAATTATACATCATAACGTTATGTTTAAAATATCATGCATCATTACGGTTGGATTTAAGATTCAGGGTTATGTTTATGAATTGGGTTAGTAAGATAAAGGTAGGGGTCGGAATAAGGGCTAGGATCAAGGTTAAAGTAAGGGGCAAAATTGGTTTAGGGCTTAGATATTTATAAGTGTTGGAGATTGTGCTAGTATTAGGGTTAAAGTTAAATTAGTGTTAGGTTAAGATTTAGAGTAAGTAAGGGTTAGTGAGGGTAGAGTTAATGTTGAAATGAGGTAAGGGTTAAGGTTATGGTTATAGCTTAGGAATAGTTCAAGGGTTAGAGGTCAGGTTGTGTTAGTATTAAATTATTATTAATACTTAGGTTATTGTTTAGGGATATATTAAGTATTGGTAAGTAATGTTAGATATCGTTATGTATTATGATTAGGGTTAGTAAATAGGATGGTTCGGAATTATTGTTGGGTTAGGATTAGGGCTTAGAGCTCAAATTCCAGGTAAAGGTGATTAAGGTAAGGTTAAATGTTAGTGACAGGGAAAGCTTAAGATTAAATTGTGGTAAGGGTTAGGTTAGGGTTAAGGTTGGTTTAGTGCTAGTATAAGGTAACGGTTAGGACTTAGGGTTAAAGTTACGTTAGTGTTATGTTGAGAATTAGAGTAAGCAAGGGTTAGTAAGAATAAGTAAGAGTTAGTGTAAGGGTTATGTTAAGATTAAAAGAATAGGCTTAAAATTGGTTTACTACTTAGGAATAGGTTGTGTTAAGGTTATGTTAAGCTTGACATAGGGTTAGGGTAAGGCTAGGCTTAACATTGGTTTACAATTTAGGAATATATTGTGTTATTATTAGGTTAGTTAGATTTAGGGTTAGGATTTAGAATTAGAGTGTATATTGGTAGAATTAGGTTTGGCTAGGACTAAGGGTTCGATTTAAGTAAGTATTAGGTTTTGGATTAGAGTAAGACAGGGTCAGTAAGGATTATGTTACGGTTGAAATGAGGTTAGGGTCAAGTTAAGGATTAGAAGTTGTGTAATTATTAGGTTATGGTTAGAATATAATGTTAGAGCTCGTGTCTCAGTTAAGGGCTCACTGTTTGTAAATGGGTGATTAGCTTAAAGGTTAGGGTTAAGAGTTAGTAAAAGGGTTAGGGTTAAAAAGTTAGTAAAAGGGTTAAGTTCGAGGTTGTTACAGAGCTTAAGAATAGTTTAGGATTCGACGTTGTGTTAGTATTAAGTTAGGGTTAGATTATTATGATAGTGCTTATGTCTAGGTTAAGGGCTAAGTGTTGGTGTCAGTGTGAATAACTTAAAGGCTAGGGTTAAGATACTAGTAATAGGGTTAGGTTTCTGTAAGGTTAAGGTAAGAGTTATGGTGTAATGTAAGTGATAGGGTCTAAGGTTATCATTAAGGGTTTGAAGTCGGGGTAAGGGTGAAACTTAGTAAAGTTAGGGTAAGGTAATCGATATTTCAAATGAAAAAAAATAGTATGACATTCAAAAATAGAAAAAAAAGAAAAATAACTGTAAGTTAAAAATAAATAGCATTCAAATATAAAAATAAATGAATACAGAGTTGTCATAGCAACGTAGGTTAGGGTTAGTTGTTAGATAAAGGAAGTTGGTTATGAAATAATGTGGAAAAGGGGAAATAATTCTACGAATTGGATGAAAAATGGCGGGAAAGCTAAAAATAGCCGACGACACTATAGAATTATGGCAACAAAGGGGAAATACCTCTAAGGATTGGATGACAAATGACGGGAAATCTAAAAATGTCAGGCGACAGTATAGATATTAGGCAGGCTAGGGGAAATAACTCATAAGAATTGGATGAAAAGGGAAAATAATTATGAAATAAAATAGGAAACAATAATAAAAAAAACCAATAGCAGACGACATTATTATAGAAATCTGGTAGGGAAGAGGAAATCACTTTAAGAATTGAATGAAAAAGGGAGATAATTATGTAATATAATAGGAAACAAAATGTCAATATCAGACGACACTACAGGAATTTGGCGGGAAAAAAGGGAAATACCTCTAAGGATTGGATGAAAAGGAAAGATAATTATAAAATAAAGAGAAAATAATAAAATAACACATACAAAAGGTTACACAAGAGGACTTTAGTCTAAACATTGGATGAGAAGGGAGAAATTACAAAGAACAATACTGAAAAAAAGGTGAAATGCTATTACAATAGATAAAAACGTGCGGGAAATAAGTAGCAAGAGTAATGTCCCTTTGACGAACGCGGCCGTGATAGAAGACACCCAAAAACCATGGGTATTCCCAACCAAGAGTTATGTTCCTTTGACGAACGCGGACGTGATAGAAGACACCTACAGTTATACAACGACAATTGCTGAATGACAACGCCCGGATATTAGGTTAAACATTTGATTACAGAACAATACTGAAAAGGGGTTGAAAAGGTATTACAACAATAGAAAAGGGTGGGACAAGGGAGAAAATGAAAGAAAAAGGAATAATATACAATGGATTACATTTAAAAGGGGTATAATACTATAAAAACATCTGAAAGACCACGCCCGAGTGGTTCCGACTAGGAAACATACCCGACTTCCGGTCTTTAACTGGGGCTATGCCCACTTCCGGTCGCGAATGTACGCTGTAGTAAAGTCATACAACACCCCTGCGGGGTTTTGCACTCTTTCAACACGGCATTTCTGGTCAACATGGCTACTTACAGTAGATACACACCCACTTCCGGTGTATACCTGGGGCTACGCCTACTTTCGGTCGCGCATGCGTTATGTGATAAGGTCATACGAGGCCCCTGCGGGGCCTTGCCCTCTTCCAACACGTCATTTCCGGTCCATAGGCCCGACTAGGGCTTCAAATAGGGCTACTTCCGGTTGCGCATGCGCAGTCAAAACACTATGTGTTCTGGTCACGTGACTTCCGCTTCCGGTGACGTGACTTCCGGTGACGTCACTTCCGGCACCACCTCGCACCACCTCCACAAATACTAATTTGCTCGTCCCTATATACTACTTATGATGTTTTAAAAAAAAAGGTCGTTTGCATAATTTATCAATCAGTTGTCAATATGATCTTTTTGACAAAATAGTGAAACCAATTTTGTTATATGGTTCCGAAATATGGGGTTTCAGTAACTTAGAGTATTGAAAGAGTTCATTTGAAATTTTGCAAACTTTTACTGAATTTGAAAAAGTCAACACCTAATTATATGGTTTATGTTGAGCTAGGAGCTTACCCACTCTTCACACAAGTGCATTCTCGTATGATAAATTTTTGGGCGAATATGGTATGTGGAAAGCAGGAAAAATTGTCATCTTTATTGTATAGATATTGTTATCAGAAATATTCTCAAAATCAGTATAAATACTCATGGATAACAACAATTAAAAACATTTTAAATAACTCTGGATACGGAAATGTATGGCAGTCTCAAGGAAATTTTAATACACAGTGGCTGAAATGTACTATAAAACAAAGAATTAATGACCAGTTTGAGCAAAAATGGAGCTCGGATATTGATAATTTTTCTAAAGGTGCATCTTATAAATTGTTTAAGGACACTTTGCAGTTTGAAAAATATCTCGATATTTTACCATATAAAGATGCGCTTACATTTTGCAAATTTCGAGTAGCTAATCATAGATTGCCTATAGAAGTTGGAAGGTGGCAAAATATAGAAAGAGAAAATAGAATATGTAATTTATGTAGTGATGAAGAAATAGGTGATGAATTTCACTTTGTTTTTGGAATGTAAATCTTTAAAAAAAGAGCGTAAACAATATTTACCGAAATATTGTCTGTACAGAATCAATACTTTGAAATTCAAAAAGCTGTTTCAGTGTGAAAATAGAAACACACTAAAAAACTTGTGTAGGTTATTAAAAATTATCAATCTGCGAAATTATCGTATTTTATATATTGACTGCAATATGCTTATTGTTTATTATATAAGTGTTTATTTATTGTATATTTGTATATATGTATTTTTAATTGCTCTCTGTACCTATGTTTATCTATGGTTTTTAGAGAATAAAGAATCTTGAAATCTTGAATCTTGTATACATATTTAATTGTGACGACATCACCCTGGCTGTTTTGTAAATGTTGTTTTACCGTATTTAATTGCGACGACTTCACCCCGGCTGTTTTGTATGTTGTTTTATTTAATTGTTACGACTTCACCCCGGGCCTAATGGGTGCTTGATTCATAAACAGATTCCTATTCTTGTTCTTATGACATTTAATTGAATTTGAATATGAATCCCCCTACTTGTCGTCGTGGAAGCCTAAAGAAAACACAAAATATACAAACTAAAAGAAATGTTTTTTTTTATACTTTTAAAAACGTTTTTAACTTGCTACTATGCAGTAGAAAGTGCAAATAGATCATATCTTATTATTTTTTTTTAATTCAATTTGTTTTATTCATTTTTTTTGGGGGGGTATTATTTTTAGCTGCTGGTCTGAATGATCATTCCACATCAAAACAATTAAAATTTTCACAAATTTTGGAGAGAAAAATATAGAGGAAAGTGGTATTATATTTTGAGCGATTATTTGTATTCTTATTTTGTTTATGCCACCAGCCCTCAGGGCATAATTGTGCATTTATGAATAAAGATTATATTAAATCCTTCCCAAATAAGCGTTTTGCATTTGCGCCGATTTACATTTCATTTGCGCAGATTTGCATTTCATTTGCGCCATTTTTTCTTTCATTTGCGCCGATTATTTCTTTCATTCGCACCGATTATTTTTTTCATTTGCGCCGATTTTTACCCAAAGGGTCAGTGTGAGCTATTGCCATCACTTGGCGTCCGTCGTCCGTCCGTTAAACTTTTCACATTTTCATCTTCTCCTCTGAAGCTACTGAAGCAAATTCAACCAAACTTTACAGGAATGATGTACAAAAATGTATGGAAGGTCCTTTACAAAGATTGCTCATTTCGTTCCGATCCGACAAAAAACATGGCCGCCAGCGCGGAACTTATGTTTAACATTGGACCCTATGGGAAAAATCACATTTTCATCTTCTGCTCTGAAACCACTAAAGCATATTCAACCAAACTTTACAGGAATGATGTACTAAAGGTCCTTCACAATGATTGCTCATTTCGTTCCGATCCGACAAAAAACATGGCCGCCAGCACGGAACATGCTTTAACATTGGACCCTATGGGAAAATCACATTTTCATCTTCTACTCTTAAACCACTGAAGCAAATTCAACCAAACTTTACAGGAATGATGTACTAGAGGTCCTT
>MJUU01013200.1:3021-18210 GCA_002080025.1 Modiolus philippinarum | reverse complement strand
AAAATCACATTTTCATCTTCTACTCTTAAACCACTGAAGCAAATTCAACCAAACTTTACAGGAATGATGTACTAGAGGTCCTTCACAATGATTGCTCATTTCGTTCCGATCCGACAAAAACATGGCCGCCAGCACGGAACATGGTTTAACATTGGACCCTATGGGAAAATTCACATTTTCTTCTTCTCCTTTGAAACTACTGAAGCAAATGCAACCAAGCTTTACAGAAATGATGTACTAAAGGTCCTTAACAAAGATTGCTCATTTCTTTCCGATCCGATAAAGAACATGGCCGCCAGCATGGAACATAGTCTAAAATTGGCCCTATGGGAAATTCACATTTTCATCTTCTCCTCTGAAACCACTGAAGCAAATTCAATCAAACTTTACAGGAACGATGTATGGAAGGTGATTTAGAAAGATTGCTCATTTCTTTCCGATCCGATAAAAAACATGGCAGCCAGCGCAGAACTTAGGTTTAACATTGGACCCTATGGAAAAATTCACATTTTCTTCTTCTCCTATGAAACCGCTGAAGCAAATTCAACCGAACTTTACAGGACTGATGTACTGATGGTCCTGAACAAAGATTGCTCATTTCGTTCTGATCTGATAAAAAACATGGCTGCCAGCACGGAAGATAATTTAACATTTGCCCTATGGGAAATTCACATTTTCATCTTCTCCTCTGAAACAACTGAAGCAAATTCAACCAAACTTTACAGGAATGATGTATGTAAGGTCCTTTAGAAAGATTGCTCATTTCGTTTCCATCCAATAAAAACATGGCTTCCAGCGCAGATCTAAGGTTTAACATTGGACCCCATGGGAAAATTTACATTTTCCTCTTCTGCTCTGAAACTGCTGAAGCAAATTCAACCAAACTTAACTGTTCAGCATTTTGTCAGGTGAGCGATACAGGCTCAGTGTCTGAGCCTCTAGTTTCATTTGTTCACACTATACTGATGAAATTTAGAAGTATATATTTATCACAAAAGAACCTGTAGTGGCTCTATCTTTACAAGACGTATTGGTATTGGTATCAGAAAGGTACGGTACCATACTTCAGAGTTTATAGCCAGATTAAACCAATATTTTCAATGTATAATTTAATTAATTGTAAAATTATATGATATCAGTGTTCCGTATATATATATATATATATTTTCATCTCAACTTTTAAGCTCCAACTTTTATCTTGGAATTTTCAACTTTTCCGGCCATTTCAAATATAACTGTAAAAACAAGTAACAAAATACAAAAATTAAAGAATATTTTAAATGAGGCATTAATACACTTTCGGTATTTTAACACCACTTATTTCCAGGTTTAACCAACATATCTTCTTTTGATGCATAGTACAGATTTTACCTGCGTCGTATGAAAAAAAAATCGGCGCAAATGAAAAATAAAATCGGCGCAATGAAAAAAAAAATGAAATCGGCGCAAATGAAAAAAATTATAAAATTGAAATCTATAAAATCGGCGCAAATTTCATACGCCCCCCAAAATTACATTCCAATTTAATTTGAGTCACAATGGTCTGTTAATAATTTCAAACCTATAAAAAGGACACTGTAGAGTTTCCCTATTTATTTTGGATTCCATTATAAATCCTTCGATCCCTAAATTACATTCCAATTTAATTTAATTAATGGATTATATCCATTTGCGTAATTATTTAAACATTTATATCAATTTTAAGTTTATTTTCTCAGGTGAGAAGCGCACGTTATGTCACAACATTGTCCCAACCATACAACAGGTAGAAGTTTCAAGTGTTAAACAAACTAACAAAAAATCCCAAATCAGATTACTCGTTATAATCATATGGTAAACATTTATATATTTAAATACCTGATTTTGATACAAACTGTCTTGATAAGACACACTCGGGAGCTGATACGGTAAACATTTAGTTAGTCTTTTTTTCCCCTTTATGGGTTTACAATATATTGTGTTAAATGTGTATTGCTATTGAATTCACAAAGATTAATTTGGTTGCAGTTGATGATCACCTTCGTGGTTGAGTGCTCCAAATGCAGGTTGCTAACGTCTTTGAGATTACTCGGATTAGGAGCCGGCCTGACCAAATCTCTTGTCACTAAGAACTTATGTATATACTTAGTCATTTATCGATTTTTTGACAAATTTTTGGATTTATTATCATAGACGCATATTATCTAAGGTTGGATTTATTTGTACAAAACTGCATTCAAGAAATTTTTCCAGAACCTACGTAATTTATTAGTGAAATTTTGGATTATTTGAAGTTTTGGAGGTATCTTTAAGTGTTTTCACTAGTGGAATTATTTGGAATATTTCATAATATTTTTTGTTTCACCGGAAAAAATCTTGAATGAAGTAATATTGGATATATATATATTGTTTTGATTTATCCCCTGATAATCTTGCTGTGATCTGCTCCTTCAGAACAGGAGGTTCATTACATGTGAACCTATACAGTGGAAATATATATATAAAGCTTGCTTCCAAAGGAATATCTCAGAAACAGGTAAATATACATTGTATAATGAATATGAAAAGTGATTGTAGTAAAAAAAAAATAAAAATGACGGTACTTACTTTTGAAAAGATATGAGGGGTATGACCAATTTTCCTTATATTTTTCTCTCTCAAAAAATGAGTGGTCCACAGATTCAGCTACTATGTGAACTGTCAAACGAACAATCAGACGCATCTTGCACTTCAAAACACATTCCTACACCCTCTTTTGATTTGTATTTTATCGCAAGTTTTTGCAGATTTAAGTGAATTTCATTTTTATTCGTTCAGTGCATAGCTAACCAAGAACCAAAATAAACTAGATCTAACTATCAATTGGAAGGCCTGGTATTTATGGACTATCAACGAAAACTTAGTTTTTGGTTCTCACTATAAAGAGTATGAACAACTGAATGAAATGAACATGAACTGAATGAAATGAGCCTGAACGGTTATTTGCATCAATGTTTGGCCGTCAATAGCTTACAATTATCACATCTGTGGTAAATTAAAGAATATATCACCAACTTACTTGTTATTAAACATACAACCGTATTCTAAAATTGGACAAATATCAAATGAAAATTGGACACAATTACTTCAGACTGCATACAGTAACTACATCATAAAGAACAACAATTTAAACATTTGAGAATTTGTCTCATGTGCATTTCCTCAATATCCTCTTATTGTTTGTTTTGGGTATC
This sequence comes from Modiolus philippinarum, assembly GCA_002080025.1. NCBI lineage: Eukaryota > Metazoa > Mollusca > Bivalvia > Mytilida > Modiolidae > Modiolus > Modiolus philippinarum. Next base: position 14,998 of record MJUU01013200.1, on the reverse strand, counting down.
CAAGTTTTCTGATTGATTTTTTTTGTTTTATTTTTATCCGATGCAGACAAATGCAAAAAAGTGATGATTGTTAGATTGATTCAAATAGGAATTGATTTCTTTATTTGTACACCCCTTATGTTCTTGTCATGGAAAAAAACTTTTCATCCACCTAACCACCTAAGTCCGTAATTAAGAATTACTGTCGTTCAAAGCCAATTGAAGAAATAGAGAGCGAAAGATTTAAAATCTCAACACTTTCATACAATATGCAATATCTAAGCACAACAACAGAATATCCAATATCTTAGCACATCTACAGAATATTCTATATCTCAGCACGTACAAAAAATCATCCAATATCCCAGCACATCCATAGAATATCTTATATCTCAGCACATCCACAGAATATCCTATATCTCAGCACATCCTAAGAATATGAAATATCTTAGCACATCTACAAAATATCCTTTATCTAAGCACATCCACAGGAAATCTTATATCTAAGCACATCCACAGAATATCCTATATCTAAGCACATCCACAGAATATCCAATATCCCACTACATCCACAGATTATTCAATATCCCAGCACATCCACAGAATATGCAATATCTTACCACATCTACAAAATATCCTATATCTAAGCACATACACAGAAAATCCTATATCTAAGCTAAACCACAGAATATCATATATCTAAGCACATCCACAGAATATCCAATATCCAAGTGCGTTCATAGATTATCCAATATCACAGCACATTCTCGTAAAATGCAATAACTTAGAACATCCATAGAATATACTTTATCCCAGCATATCCCAGCACAACCAGAATATCGAATATCTTGGAACATTCAAAGAATACCCATTAGCTCATTACATCCACAGAATGTCTAATATCATTGCACATTTACAGAAAATTCAATATCATTGCACATCCACAGAATGTACAATTTCTAAGCAAATCCACAGAATGTCCAATATCATTGTACATCTACAGAATATCCAATATCATTGCACATCTACAGAATGTCCAATATCTAAGCACATCCACAGAAAATCCAATATTATAGCACATCCATAGAATGATACCATGTATCTAAGCAGATCCACAGAATATCTATATCTTAGCACATCCACGAAACATCCAATCTATCTTAGCGCATCTACAGAATATACAATAACTAAGCGCATCCACAGAATATCCAATATTCCATCACATCTATATGCAATATCTTAGCACATTTAAAAAATATTCAATATCTAAGCACATCCACAGAAAATCCTATATCTAAGCACATCTACAGAATATCCTATATCTTATCACATTCACAGAATATCCAATCCCAATACATCCACAGAATATCCAATATCTGAGCACAATATTAGAAAATCCAATATCTAAGAACATCGACAGAATATCCATTATCCCAGCATATCCACAGAATCTCCAAAACCCAGAACATCTACAAAAATCATATATCTACATACATCCACAGAAAAAAACTATATCTGAGAACATCCACACAATACCCAATATCTAAGCACATCCACAGAAAATCTAATATCTAAGAACACCCTCGAAATATCCAATATCCCAGCACATCAACAGAATATCCAATATCCCAGCTCATCCACAAAATATCAAATATCTCAGCACATCCTCAGAAAACCCAATATATAAGAAAATACACCGAATATCCAATATCACAGCACACCCACAGAATATCCAATATCCCAGCACATCCACAGAATATCCAATATCTCAGCACATCCACAGAATATCCTACATCCACAGAATATTCAATATCTTAGCACAACCAAAGAGTATCGAATATCTTGGAACATTCACAGAATATACAATATCTTAGCACATCCACAAAATATCCAATATCTTAGCATATTTTCATGATATCCAACACTCAGAACATCAACATATATTCTTGAATACGTTTCTTTATTCATAAAATATCCAGATAAAAATATACAATTAAGGCCATGAAAAAAATTATTGGTTCTCAGGCCCTCCCTCATCTAGTTGGAGGCTTGAAAAAAGCCCCTCATTGACCCTATTTTTTGCCATTTCAATGAAATAAAAATAAAAAATCACCTCCTTCACTACATTTTTGGTGGTTTTTACAATGTAAAAAGCTGCCTCATCTATTTTTTGGCAAATAAAAAGATAAAAAAATCACCTCCCTCCCTCATCTGTTTCAATGCAAAATGGCCTGAAAACCAATAAATTAATTTTGTATGGCCTAAATCATATAAAAGATGACTTCAGGCGTCATATTGCTTTTAATTAAAATTAAATTAACATCCACGTAAACATAGTAAACAAATCATAATATATTTCTGGTGTAAATTTTAAATATAATCTAATGCAATCAATAGTTAATTTGAATTTTAAATTTTAGATAATTTGATTCCAAACAGATAGTGCAGGGTTTAATTCATTTTTCTACATTATTTTATTTTTAATTTTGTTGTGGTAAAAAGCGAATTCAAAATGTGTAACAAAATACTCTAGACATACTTTTATATCTTTTTGTAAATTAATTTGAAATCGCATACTTGTTTTCATTTCATCAGGTAAGGGAGCACAAGTCTGATACCGGGAACAAAATGAACCACCTGACCCGATCTAAAACAACTTGAGGCCTTGGAGTCAAAATTTGTATAGGTTCTTCGAGAGAACATTTTAAAATTTTTACTTCAAGGGCATTCAGGATGAATGCTCCCGTCAACGACGATTTTAGGCACGGATGACAAAACTTCCCGGCTCGGGTGAACCCCCCCCCCCTCCCCCAAATCAAATGGTCCGTGCCTAATCAACTTTCGAAAGGTGTTAAAATATGTCCGGATGAGATGAGAGATGGCCACCAACATGTAACACATAAAAGCGCTGGTCCCTGTGGTAAAAGCTGTCAACATCGCCTCCCAAATTACTATATCTGATACTAAAAAAAATTGCTGTTATCATAAATTATAATGCATGCATATTTGTTAAATGTTATAAGGTATTTGTCTTTTTCATTGGAGATTTTTCGAAAGATATCTATGAGTTGAATCGTATAATTGAAAATTGGGAGCAATCACAGACGACTGGGTCCCAGTTTAACTTTGTCCTTAGAAGCAATGCAAAAAGACCCTTTACTCAGTTCTGCATTAATCTGAACAAACTTGAGTTTTGGGTTTTTTCAAACTTAAATGAGATGCTTTGGAAAAGGCAATTTTTTTATTTTAATTTCAGTTATTGTAGTCCCATTGTAAGTATTTCCTACTATCCGTTCCTTACTTATTTTGCAAATATGCAAGGGAAGTAACTCCTATAAAGTGTTCAAACTGAAAACTAGAAATAACCGTTAAGGAAAAAAGCCTATACGGAAAAGCACAGAGTTTATCGCCATCAATAAATTACGTTGTCTCCAGGTTTTTATTTGACTATAAGAGACTAGAAATGTTTACATATACTGTAATCTGGTTGTATAATACACAGTTGTTAACACATCGTTAAATGACGAGGAATTTATTTTGTCAAAACTTGTACGTTTCTTTGCCAACCTCTTGATCTTGAAGTGCTGTGAATTTTCCCGGGAGTTTTTCGTTTGTAGTAGGTGATCAATTTTAGCCAATTGCTAAACTTGATTTTTATGCAAAGTCATAAAAGTGATAGTCTTTATTCATGGTCATTTACTACATGTATTTCCTTATTACCAAAACTGAAACGATTATTTGTGGGTAAACCACGTCGTTACAATAGATATTTTCAGAAATAGGCCTCGTTCGATTTACTTCTCTGTATTTCCTGTATGTTCCAATAATGTACTGTCAAGGACAAGCAAATCGAATGACCAAGGAATCGGACGCAACTATCTAAAAATTGAAGAGTAAGATTTTTTATAATTAATAGACTTTGGAAAAAAAAATATATTGGAACAAAACATTGAAATTGACAAAATTTACATACTTCAGAATCTGCAAATCAATTTTAATCAAATAATTTATGGAAAAAAAATATTTCGAAACACTAGTTTCCTTTCTATAAATTTAGGACTGAACAGTTCTTGATAATAAATATGAACTGTCCCCAGTGAATCGTTATTCCAATACACCTTTCTTAAAAAAAAAAAGAAAAAAAATAGAACAAACAACAGCAAGAAAAATATAAAATGAAAAGAAAGCGAAAATTACTTAGGAAAAACAAAATCTGGCTTGGCTTCAAACGATTTTGATTTTGTTATTGTTCCTGGACAATGTTCTGCAGGTCAGAATTGCTGTCCGGTAGTGTGTTCTGTGTTTTGCACAATGAATCGAGCTTGCCTCAACTTACTCCCTTGTTAATACTTGGCCGACTCGTTTCACCATAAGTCTAGGACGACCTGAAGTGATCCAACTGAACCGGTTTTGAAGAGAAACGAACGAAGCGGGGTGAACGAAAATGGCAGACATGATCTTGTACCTGGCATGTATTCTGTTATGGACATGTACGATTTTTCGGAGGACAAAATATGCAAACTTTCTTCATTTCTATACACTGAGCAAATTATCTTTACTCATCCTTTTAGTAAATAGTGTTGTATTGAATGATTTTGCAGGTTTGGGGAGGGGCAATTTACCCTCTGATCAGATTATTCATTAATCTATCAAGGACGAATTACTCATTTTCATTTTTCTATCTATATTCATTGATGAAAGTTGCTAGAAAACAATACCTTGTTTTATCTAAGAATTGAATGCATTATTTTGAAGTTTCATTGGGATATGAAAGGGTTGACCGAAGCACATTTTTAATGAAGCGGTAGCGCTTCATGTTGAACATGTGCACCCGGTCAACCCTTTCATAGTCCCTATGAAACTTCAAAATAATGCATTCAATTCTTATAATTACATTTTAAACCTGAAATATAAAAAACAACTTTATTTACAGGAAAGTACATCATGTTCATTGGGATTCTATTTTTACAAATTCATCCGCTACGTGAACACGTGGTCAAATGTGTTTCATGGGAATTGCAACTTCACATTGATATGCCACGTGATAGATGTTCACCTATCAAACTGACGGAATTCAAATGAATATTCATGTAATTATTCAAAAATATATATTGACATTTGCCACACCGATGGGCAACATCTGTTGTAAATTTCAGGTTCCTGTCCATTTATGCTCATATTGCATTTTATTTCAACACAAATGTTTGTATAGATTTAAATCACCAAAATAACCTTAAGAGCTTATAGTTAGTCTTGATACATTTAGAGCCTTTAGAATTGCACTTAATCAGCCATCTTGAAACCGAATTCGCCGATCGTTTCAAAACGGTCTAACCCGGGTTAGACCTGGGAGGCGCTCGATTCATTGTCCTGGACGTCCTGCACAGTACCGTACAACAATCGACCGAGAACAGTGTTCTGGATCTGTTCTGTCTGTACTGACTTCAGAGGTGGTGTAATGTGCACAGTCCGCCATTAAAGATGGAGTCAAACGTAATGGATGCAGGAAAACAAATGTGAATTTATTGAATTTGTAACATATTAATAAATGCTTTCTTTAAGATAATAAAGAAAATTCTTTATCCCAGTTGAAGCAAACTTAGAAAACGTTTTAAAGCTATTGATTTCTTCATACAACGATGCATTTATCAAAAGATTTGTTTAACGCAAGTCAGTAAGTCAGTCAAATATTGAATATCTAAAAAAAAAAAATAAGAACTCGAACTCGGTCCTTCAGTTGCTTTGGAAAATTCATTTCATATGGCAAAATGTTTGAGCCAGATAATCATGACCCCCTTTCATATTATTGGAACATATAATTTTTGACAAGTATGTCACTACAACTTCGAATTCTATTGCATATTAATTGTTCCTTTGGTATTCTACTGTCGTAATTTCATTGTTTTTATCTTCATTATCAACAAATTCGTTCTCGAAAGTAATTATCACACAATCGACGTCCATTTTGATATAAGAACTTCCTGTTCCAAGCCATTCGATTCACTTGTCCAGAACATTGTGATCGGAACATATCCAGCACAGAGAATCGAGTGCCCCCACAGTGAAGTCAAATCTAGAAACGAATGCAAAACCGAATAGATCGGAAGCAAACGGTCTTACCCGTGCTAGAGAAACGAACGCCCACAGAAGCGCTAAGACTTCCCTTCAGCACAATATTGCTATCCAGTATACTGTGCAATGAGTTTAGCCATGAACTTCTCCAATTTTAGAGTCTGCTCCACTTGTACATGCACGGTCTCAAATCTGCACCTGCATTACTTTCACAGGTTTAAGGTGGTCTTATCTATAAATATGTAAAACAGAACATAAAGTCAATAAGTTAAAATTTTAAATCAATATTATGGGGTACATTCTTTGGTTCTGTAGATAGACTTTACCGTCATACAAGTAAGTTTTCATTTTATCAAAACACTTTGAAATATGTTTAGAAAGAAACAATGTTCTAACAATATGTATGATTATATTTTATGTATTGACATGCTTTCTGCTATGCCAGAAATTGCCAAGATTGGTGAATAAAAATATTCTATTCCATTTTATTTTATTCTATTCATGTCAGTGCCACTCCCGACATCCCGCTTTCACATGCATTTTTTGTAACGATCTCGCTTCCGGCTTACCTTTAAAAGTTTATCCCCTTTCCTGTTTAAACGCCATTGAACCCACTAAATTTAAATTCAAATAGGAAAGCAAAAATATAGGCGGAGTGACCAAATACCCAATTAGTCATGAGTACAAGGGGACAAATAAACCTAAACCCCTACAATATTGTGAAAAAAAATTAATGTTATTGAAATGTTAAAAAAGGAGAGGCTTGAACTAATGTTAGTAGGGGGGCGTAGCCCCCCATAAATACTAAGAAATGTCAAAATTTAATCATCATATTCTGTATACCGTGTTTCTATTTTTCTTTCAACTTCCGTTATGCAGTGTAGGATTAAGCGCGCGTAGCGCGCAACGGAAGGAAGTTGAATCTTCATGGAGCTCATGTAGCAAAATTTAACATAAATGGAGAATTACGAAATTGTATTTGATACATTTGTAATAAATAGAGTTATAAAATTTTGAAAACAAAGTAATAAAAAGGATTTTTCGTTCTCTCTTTCAAAAGTAACCGATTTCATCGGAAAGGCGCTCGGGCAACGAGATCTCGTTTTCCATAGCAACCATAGTAATTTCAGCATCATAGACGGCGCGATGTTCACATGTTTACGTGTTCACGCGAACTGTGGTACTTTTATCCCTAGATAATTCAATATTGAAAAGCAGATTGCGTAAGTTTTTTGCAGGAAATAACAAACATAGATCTTCTGAAAATAACGTTTTTCACGTTTTCATCACTTCGGATTTCAGATGACAAAAAGCTGACAAAATCTAAAGAAATTCCCTCATTCAGGGAGGCACTGAATAAATCCTTATCCTTATCAATTAGTGCATTGGTAAATGACCTACCAGTGCTCAAATGTATTTCCACAAGTAAAATTTACCTGTGCATTCCTTTTTAAGGCACGGACCATTTGATTTTCGGGGGGGGGNGAAACATCGGGTTTTATCCATCTGTTGGTATTGTCACTAAGTAAACACTATAATCCAAATCCTAATATGTTCTGAGGAATCATCAACTGCGTAGAATAGCAAGGTAGGTGACATCATTGTACACTGGCTAATCCTGATGATTAAGAAAGGTTACAATGTTTATGTGCATCTTATAACCTGGCATTGAAACAAGTAGATAATAAATGTCAAGCAATAGATGAACGTCAATGCTTTACGGCTACTTCTCTGCACTTGGGTGGTACAAACGTTAACGCTAAGCTAACTATGTTACATTGGTCATAACTGATTATTGGTCTTTCGAAAAAATCAAACAAATATAACTCCTTGAAGTGATTTTTCTGAAAATCATTCTTAACTGGAATTCTGCTACTTTATGAGAAAGAATTTTAAAAAGTGCAGATATCAGACATATCAAAATTATGTGATGTTGAAAATTAGCCTCAGCATTGGTACTTTATTACTAAAAATAGGATTTTTCTGATTAATCGATTATTGATTTCGTTAGATCTTTTGATTAATCCAAAACATCACTTGTCAAACCAGAATCAATTTAGGTGACCCCCCTCTTCCAGTATCCATCTATATTTACATGATATACTACTTAATTGCCCCTTCCCCCTTTTGGATAAATAATGACTGGCCCCTTAAGTAGTGCCAGCTAGTAAATAATATTATCTCCCAATTCATACCTTTTTCCCTGATTTTTCATACACTAAAAATAAAATAACGATATTACCGTCAATTTCCTAAGATTGCCTTAGATACAAGAAATCAACTGGAATATGTGGAACTCTAAAACATTAGAAAAAATTGCCAAATTCAATACTGGCTTGTATTGCAGTATCCATCTATTCCTAGTTGTTTGATGTTTATTGTATGTCTTACACTGTTTGACTTAATTGTACATGAGCTGCATCACAGCTGAAACATAAATACTGTGGAAGTACTTTTATTCGTGGACATCAATTTTCGTGGTTTTCATAAATGTCACTATTTCGTGGGTACTTAAATTCATGGTTTCAAATTCAATACATTAAAACTCTATGGGAAAAACGCATTTCGTTGGGAACTTAATTTCGTGGTTAAAGCGAACCACGAAATCCACGAAAATTGGAACCCAACGAACAATAGTACATTCACAGTAGATGGGATGGGTGTCGTAGAAGATCTACGGCGTCCATCCCATTTTTTTAAATATTTTTTCTTCAATTACCTCCCTTATTTTAACAGAATAAAATATTATTTTAATTTGTACAACATGAGCATCCAAACATCAAATAATATATAAAACAATTACAGAAATTTGTTTCCATATCAAATTAATTAGTGGTTTTATTACTAGGTTTTAATTTCGAAGGCTTTTGCTGTTTATTATTTCGAAGGCTTTTGCTGTTTATTTTTTAATAATATACTGACACTCACTTACATGTTGAACCAGTTTATGTATATCGTCATATCAAGGAATTTATATCATATATTTCCAGATTTTATTTAGAAATCACTGTCATTAAGTAGCCAGTTAAATCTATTTAATTATGACTGAAACAAATAGGAGGGTGGCATCTCCCAGTATTCAATACGCTGACATAGGCGTCGTATTGTACGTAGACGCTTATTGTACTCATACGCTATTCGCTAATTTTCTTAAATTTGTAGGACTTTTCAAGTGCTAATAATTCCAGAGAAAAACAAATCAATATAAGTCTTCTTTCCGTAACTAAAATATTTCAAAAATTTTAATAATAAATTTTTCTTAATTATTCTTCTTCTTGTCTTTCACAGCCCGTGGCGTATTGTTGCAGATTGATCATCAGCTTAATTCCAAGCTATATATGATAAAAAGAAATCCAAGTAATAGTATTTACATTAATAAAAGTGATGTTTGAAATATGGTCTGGAAGCAATGTCTTGAAATCATCGAAAGTAAATTTAAGGATAGTCTCTGTTGGTAAATCATTTCACAGTATGATTGACGACGGGAAAAAATGTTGGTGGCTCTGAAATATTTAGTATAGAAGTTGAAACCGCTGACAGTGAGTGACCTTTGGTGTCTAGAATGGACTATTCTGACCATCATTATCAATTTTGCTCTTTCTCTAGGGAAAACCATTCTATATGTTCTAGCATGGATGCAATACTAATAGTAGTTTTATACGATCGAGTCGTCCATTACTATGTATGCTGCACTGTACTATTTCTGGCTTATTAGGGTTAATTTCAGTACCTTGATCCCACACTATACAGGCGTATTTAGTGGCGAGTCTTTAAAGTGTCTCTGTTTTTACTGTTGCTAACGTTGTGGCGTATATAGCCTGGTATAACCCTTCATAATCCAATTTCGTTTGCTGGTTATTTATAGGACATCTCGCATTTATCTTGGTTACACTGCACGGGCTAGGTGCAATGCATTCACATCATCTTTCAACATCATAATTATTTTTTATTTTAAATTAAGTGGGAAATCATTTGAACTTCACCTGAAGTGGGTCTATGATGTCGCTGTCCTGTCTCCTGAGGCACACCTGATGTTACCGTCATATGTCTCTGGTGTTGATAACCTATTTTACTTGTTGATTCCTCTTATGTCGTAATGTCCTATAGACGTTTATGAGAGTCTTTGATAAAAGCCCTTAAATAGTACTACATAATACAATCAATCTTTCCTCCGTTGTTATATCTATTAATGTCCTTAATGGTTAATACTAGTTGTCTTTCATTGGACTTTTTCTTTCTGAATCCATTCTGGTAATCGAATATGATCTTGCTTGCTTCCAAGTGGCCATGTTACTGCTTATCAGTATGATCAATTAACTAGCAACAAATAAAGCTCCGTGATACCGATCGGTTAGGGGCATTCCCATGTCCCAGTGGTTTCAAAAATACAAAAATACCAAAGTTGCAAAATAAACAGTATTTTGAATATGCTTTACACGTGTTTCAATGAGTAAAATATTATGAAAACCCATAATTCAAAATTATGTAGAAATACTCATTACAAAAACTGTATCGAAATAGGAGACCAAATCCAGTACTAAGGACAACTACCTTCTGCAATACATGGAATGAAGCGGAGTATTTTTAAGGGGTTAGAATTTTTATAAAAACAGTAAATTTCTATAAAATGAACGCTAATATTTTCATGTCAGTCAAGTCTGACTACAGGACTGGTGAATTAACCTCCTGTCAACCATACAGCAATGGCATCGGCTCAGTGGTTTCAAACTTACAAAAATGCTAAAGTTGCCAAAATAAACAGTAAATTTTGAATATGCTGTATACTTGTTTCAAGGAGTAACATCATACAATACCTAAAATTTATCAAAAGGTATAAAGTCAAAGATATCTTCAATTTAATGAAAATATGGTGACTTGCTGATTGATTGAGGTAAATGTTCAAAGGAATTAAAAAAAACGACACACTCTTCATTATCCCTTGTTGCCACAAGCAGATGTCAAACGCCCCTCCCCCTTTAGTCAACATACTTGAATTTCAACTTAATTGAAGTATTTTACATGGACTACATCACAACTGAAACATATATAGATGGGATGGGTGTCGTAGAAGATCTACGGCATCCATCCCATTTTTTTAATCCTTTTTTTTGAATTACCTCCCTTTATTTCAACAGAATAAGATATATTTTATTTTTATTTGTTCAACATGAGCATCCAAACATCAAATAAAATATAAAACTATTATAGAAATGTGTTTCCATATCAAATTAATTAGTGATTTAATTACTTAGTTTTAATTTCGAAGGCTTTTGCTGTCTATTTTTTAACAATATACTGACAAGCACTCACATGTTGAACCAGTTTATAAACAGGACAAATCCTTGTTAACGTTAGGCAGTTATATTAATACTTGTTTCTGTGTCTAGATATCACTTGCGTTTAAAGTATAGAATGAAAAAATGTTGAATAAGACGATTCTGTATTTTCTTTCCAGATATTGTCTAGAATACAGTGTTATCATGTAGCCAGATATTTAAATAAAAATATGGTGACTTGCTGATTGATTGACGTAAAAAAATAACTTTTAAAAGTTCAAATGAATTGAAGAATCGACACAGACTCTTCATTATCCCTTGTTGCCACAGGCATATGTCAACCCTCCTCCTTTTTCCCTTTAAGTCAACATACTTGACTTTCAACTTAAATGAAGTATTATACATGAGCTGCATCACAACTGAACCATATATAGATCTATATAGATGGGATGGGTGTCGTAGAAGATCTACGGCATCCATCCCATTTTTTTAATCTTTTTTCTTCAATTACCTCCCCCCGGCACCTGAATCGGTTTTCAGGGTCTTCGGCTACAGAGCTGCCGGGCGCGTCCCCAGGTGGTGGATAGGGGAATGCCCTGTCTATGCGGGGTAGTCAGGTTATAATACGGAAAGCCTGACCGCGAACCATT
>MJUU01013199.1:46356-60545 GCA_002080025.1 Modiolus philippinarum | reverse complement strand
GTTTTAAAATAAATCGTAATAAAAAATGTACGATTGGTTTACATTGTAGCAGTCTAGCAGGCTATTCACTTGGAATTATGTTCTGTTCATGATATTGCCGCCATTTTGTTGAAGATTTAATGAACCGGAAGTCCGTATTGGGCCTGGCCGTATTGGCCCAGTAAACCTGTATTGGGCCAGTAAATCCATATTGAGCCAGTAAATCCGTATTGGGCCTGTTTGGCCGTATTTGTCCAGTAAGCCTATCTTTATTTGCTCTAATCATTTTGTATTGCATAGGCAATTTTAATCATATTTTACATAACTATTTAATAATACCCATTATTGTGCAAGTGCTTTTTCTCCAAAAAGTACACATATATGCAATACACATTTTCTCAGTCAGACAATATAAACTGGACAATTCATCTACTGTCAACATTGTATTGTTATCTATTACAATAGTAACTCTACATCTGGTTAGTTTTTAAAGCCTGTATCAAACAGATTTATGATGAAATACATACCCAGCAAACACAGTGCATAATTTCCTTCCAGAGTATTGAATATAATTCTAGTACTTTGTTCATTTGACAGTATGTCTAATGATCTCTTAAATATCCTGTTTGTTACCAGTATTGTCAGGCACTAAAATATAAACAGGGAAGAAACATATGCAAAATGCATTTCAAACATTAGATTTGATAGGATGGCTATAGATTTCAAAACAAACAATTTAAGGGCATATCCAATATTTTCCGGGGAGATAATACCAAAATGCAAAAGAAGGCAATGTTTTCTGGGAATATGAGTGTAACGTCACAAGTAATTCCCATTGTTTTTGAAGAAAGTTCCAGTTTGGCAAACTTTTTAGAGATAGCCCATGGGAGATTTAATAAAAGTTGCACATTTTAATGATTATCTCAGAAACCGACTTGGTGAACTAGACTATTTTTGAAATTTTTGAGTAGCATATTATTAGAAGTACACAATATCAAAATTTCATAAAATAGACAATATGAGAAGCTTTTAAAATATTGTAAATTTGAATTTGGATTGGAACATTTTATGACACTTTTACCATTATTAGTGTTACATATTTAGTGATTTAGAGAACTAGAACATACTTTATCATGTCAAATTTATTTTTCTGTAAATTTTTGGAACCTTGACTTTGTTTTTCAGTTGCTTTGGTAGTGATTACATTGAAAAGTCATTTCTTCATTATTTTTCAAGATAAAACTCGATTTTTCTTGGATAGATGCAAAAATGAAAATGGATATGCCCTCAATAGTGATTTTTTTGTTGTTGTAAATCATAGTACATAGATAACAACTAAATCAGTAAAGGAAACAAAACATCTGTTATCCAGGATTCATATGTTCCTCAGACACTCGGTAATCTGAGGTCATTCCTCTACCATGAGAAATATTTGTCAGTTATCTCCCTGTACCAAGTTAGTTACTGTATAGTGCTTTATATTTACGGAATTTTTCACAGTTTTTAATCTTTGATTTATTCTTGGGGTTTTATATTCATGGTTTTTAACATCATTGTGTTCATTTATATCCAGTTTAACAGAGAAATATTCGCGGGTATAAAGTTTTGTACTTATCATCATGTCAAATACGAATAGCACGAAAATTAAAACCCTGCAAAATGTAACAACCATACTGTATAGATGGTCAAAAGGGAGATAATTTTAATTTCATTACCAAAAGAACCTATTGATATGCTAATTATAGTTTTCACAACGAGAAAGAATTGTATATTGATGGATATCAACTAGAGTTATGTAATTTCAAAATATAATAAATGAGCCTTTGGCGAGTTTATTATATTTGAAATTACATAACGAGAGTTGATATCCATTGATATAAAATTCTTTCAAGTTGTTAAAACTATTTCTCTTATGATTTTCATGAATATTTAGTGCCGTACTGCTGTTGACAACACCATTGCTAGGTAACGTTAATCACGGTAAAAGAGATTTCACAGTAGTCCAATGGAAACGTCGAAAAAGTAATAGCACATCACGCTTGACCAATGAAATTCCTTTTAAAGCGTTTCAACAAGTTCATATCTAACTCCAGCTTCAAAGTCTTGTTGTGTACAACAAATAACTATTCGTGCAAGGAATAGATAATAAGCTTGCATCATAAGAGAATTAAATTTATCCCTACTTTGACCATTAATAACTAACTTGGAGATAACTGACAAATGTTTCTCATTTAGTAAATGTCTAACTTATAAGGACAAAATATGATGAGATAAATAGAAGATTGTACGCTAAGTATTTATAATTCCACATCTTATTTCCTCAATATTAAATTGGTCCCAAGGAACAAATGCATGTGACATTAAAATGATGGAGAATTCCCATTTATGTACTGTCAAAAAACTGATAAACAATAACATTCTCTCCTTCAAACTGAACTTATCATCGTTAAACAAGACTTACTTCAGGTGACAAAGTTGACACATGGTGGATCACAGCTGGCACAGCCATAATATGCAATACAAACACTGTCAACAGCTTGTCTGAGAAGTTTGCTGCTATCAAAGGTCTGCAATATACAAAAGTCAATCATATGTACAGCATGATAAATTATATCCTTCATTTTGAGTAATAAATTCATATAGAAATATAAAATACTGTATAACAACTAATTTTCAGAACAATTAATTTCCATCCATCCCAACTTTAGGTCTATTTTGCAGCAACTTATTTCTATCATTATCACTATTTCTAATCCAGGGGACAAGTTTGAGGCGTGTTGCATGTAATTATGTTTTGTTTTTTGTAGTTTTAACCTGGATATGGGATGTTGTCTCCTTGACATTTACCCCATTTCCTTTCTTTTTCGTATGAAATATTTTCTTTGAAGCCAATTTAAGAAAAAAAGTCCAATGCCACAGTAACATAGTGTTCCTACCATAATGCTATAGTAACACAGTATCCCTACCTCAATGCTATAGTAACACAGTATCCCTGCCTCAATGCTAGAGTAAGACAGTATCCCTACCTCAATGATACAGTAACACAGTATCCCTACATCAATGCTATAGTAACACAGTATCCCTACCTCAATGCTATAGTAACACAGTATCCCTGCCTCAATGCCACAGTAACACAGTATCCTACCTCAATGCTATAGTAACACAGTATTCCTACCTCAATGCAATAGTAACACAGTATCCCTACCTCAATGATACAGTAACACAGTATCCCTACATCAATGCTATAGTAACACAGTATGCTACCTCAATGCTATAGTAACACAGTATCCCTGCCTCAATGCCACAGTAACACAGTATCCTACCTCAATGCTATAGTAACACAGTATTCCTACCTCAATGCAATAGTAACACAGTATCCCTACCTCAATGTTATAGTAACAGAGTATCCCTACCTCAATGCTATAGTAACACAGTATGCTACCTCAATACTATAGTAACAGCATTTCTACCTCAATGCTATAGCAACATAGTATCCCTACCTCAATGCTATATTTATATAGTATCTCTACCTCAATGCAATAGTAACATAGTATTCCTACCTCAATGCTATAGTAACATAGTATCCCTACCTCAATGCAATAGTAACATAGTATCCCTACCTCAATGCAATAGTAACACAATATACCTACCTCAATGCAATAGTAACATAGTATCCCTACCTCAATGAAATAGTAACATAGTATTCCTACCTCAATGCAATAGTAACATAGTATCCCGACCTCAATGCTATAGTAACACATATCCCTACCTCAATGCTATAGTAACACAGTATTCCTACCTCAATGCTATAGTAACACAGTATTCTACCTCAATGCTATAGTAACACAGTATTCCTACCTCAATGCTATAGTAACATAGCGTTCCTACCATAATGCTATATTAATACAGAATCCCTACCTCATTGCTTTAGTAACACAGTATCCTACCTCAATGCTATAGTAACACAGTATTTCTACCTCAATGATATAGTAACATAGTATCCCTACCTCAATGCTATAGTAACACAGTATTCCTACCTCAACGCTTCAGTAGTTCAGAACTCCTACCTCAATGCCACAGTAACATAGAATTCCAACCTAAATGCCACAGTAATGCAGAATTCCTACCTCAATGCTTAATCAACATAGTATCCCTACCTAAATGCCACAGTAACACAGTATCCCTCCCTCAACACTACAGTAACACAGAATTCCTACCTCAATGCTATAGTAACACAGTATCCCTACCTCAATGCTATAGTAACACAGTATCCCTACCACAATGCTATAGTAACACAGTATTCCTACCTCAATGCTATAGTAACACAGTATTCAGACCTCAATTCTACAGTAACACAGAATTCCTACCTCAATGCTAAGGTAACACAGTATCCCTACCTCGACGCTACAGTAACACAGTATCCTACCTCAATGCTATAGTAACACAGTATCCCTACCTCAATGCCACAGTAACACAGTATCCCTACCTCAATGCCACAGTAACATAGTATCCCTACCTCAACACTACAGAAACACAGAATTCCTACCTCAATGCTATAGTAACACAGTATCCCTACCTCAGTGCTATAGTAACACAGTATTCCTACCTCAATGCTATAGTAACACAGTATCCCTACCTCAATGCTATAGTAACACAGTATCCCTACCTCAACGCTTCAGTAGTTCAGAACTCCTACCTCAATGCCACAGTAACATAGAATTCCAACCTAAATGCCACAGTAATGCAGAATTCCTACCTCAATGCTTAATCAACATAGTATCCCTACCTCAATGCCACAGTAACACAGTATCCCTCCCTCAACACTACAGTAACACAGTATCCCTACCTCAACACTACAGTAACACAGAATTCCTACCTCAACACTACAGTAACACAGTATCCCTACCTCAATGCCACAGTAACACAGTATCCCTACCTCAATGCCACAGTAACACTGGATTCTTACCTCAATGCTATAGTAACATAGTATCCCTACCTCAATGCTACAGTAACACAGTATCCCTACCTCAATGCCACAGTAACAAAGTATCCCTACCTCAATGCTATAGTAACATAGTATCCCTACCTCAATGCTACAGTTACACAGAATTCCTACCTCAATGCTATAGTAACACAGTATTCCTACCTCAATGCTATAGTAACATAGTATCCCTACCTCAATGCCACAGTAACACAGAATTCCTACCCCAATGCTATAGTAACACAGTATCCCTACCTCAATGCCACAATAACACAGTATCCCTACTTCAATGCTACTGTAACACAGAATTCCTACCTCAATGCTATAGTAACATAGTATCCCTACCTCAATGCTACAGTAACACAGAATTCCTACCTCAATGCTATAGTAACATAGTATCCCTACCTCAATGCTACTGTAACACAGTATCCCTACTTCAATGCTACTGTAACACAGAATTCCTACCTCAATGCTATAGTAACATAGTATCCCTACCTCAATGCTACAGTAACACAGAATTCCTACCTCATTGCTACAGTAACACAGAATTCCTACCTCACAGTATTCCTACCTCAATGCTATAGTAACACAGTATCCCTACCTCAATGCCACAGTAACACAGTATCCCTACCTCAATGCTACTGTAACACAGTATTCCTACCTCAATGCTACAGTAACACAGAATTCCTACCTCAATGCTATAGTAACTACAGCTGAAAGTGAAGTCTGGTTAAAAGCACGCTTTGTTCTTGACAGTCCTCTGGTTAACAACCCCTGAATAAAATAATTACAACTAGAGAATGTGTCTGTAAGACACGGATGCCCCGCTAATAAATTTATCGCAACAGATTAACTTAAGTCAATCATTCATAAAATTAGTTCCCTGTCACTAAGTTGTGATGAAATAAAAAATTTAATCAAATTCATTCAACCATAACATGTAGGTCATGGTCACCCAATTGTTGGTGAAATGGGCAGATCTCTTTTAGTTGAATGTTAGAGTGAAATATTATGATGCTACAATACATAGTAGTTGAGAAATAGACTTTTGGTGGATTTCCTGGCTCAATAACGTATTATATTTGCAATTCTTCAATGAACATACCAATATTCCTCAAGTAACACCTATAACAACTCCTTCAAAACTCCTATCTTTTCTTTGTCAATCAACCAATCAAGATTCTATAGAATTCTTTTGTATACCAATTTGTCATTACTGGAGTATCAAGGTAAACCCCTTCAGGCAGTACAAATTGGTATACAATAGAATTTCTATAGAATCTTGATTGGCAAATAAAAGACTGGAGTTTAGAAGGACTTGTTATATGCGTTACTTTAGGAATATTGGTATGTTCATTGAAGAATTGCAAATATAATACATTAAAGAGCCAGGAAACCCGCCATAAACACAAAACTTAGCCAAAGTCACTGAGGCGTAAAATGTGGGTCAAAGCCCCCTAATTGTCAATGATTTGGGTATTATTCATCAAGGCAATTAATTTGATGAAATATCATTGTCATATAATGTGTAGTTGTTGAGAAATGAACTTTAACGCAACTTAACCAAAGTCACTGAAGCATAAAATGAAGGTCAAAGCCACCTTATTGTCAATGATTTGGGTAGTACTCATCAAGGCAATTATTTTGATGAAACATCATTGTGCTATGTGTAGTTGTTGAGAAATGGACTTTAACGCAAAACTTAACAAAAGTCACTGAAGCATAAATGTAGGTCAAAGCCACCTAATTGTCAATGATTTGGGTAGTACTCATCAAGGCAATTAATTTGATGAAACATCATTGTCCTATAACATGTAGATTTTGAGAAATGGACTTTAACACAAAACTTAACCAGGGTCACTCAACCATGAAATATAGGTCAAAGTATCAAACTGCCTAGTGAACTATGTAGTACTATCCAAGATCTACCTACTGGTCTACTATCATTGTTCTATACCTTACAGTTTCTGAGAAATGGACTTAAACGCAAAAGTTAACCGGACGTACAGACGAACGGAAGGAAGGACAAGGGTAACACTATATGCCCCTTCCACATTCGTGGGCAGGGCATAAAAAAATTAATTGCATATGGAATTCTATACATGTTCGTATTGTTTGATCAAATCACATATTGACTTGCTGTTACTTGCATTTTCTATTTTTATGACATTGCAAAACAATTTAGTCATATAGAGTTACTTTCACTTTCCCTTTTGATTTAATATAATCAAATTCTTATATTATCTGTTCATTTTGTTTGATTTGATTCAAGGTCAAATAAACTGATAATGTGCTACATTTAAGATGCATGCTGTGGCAGATCTAGAGGGGTTCGGTTGGGGGGGAGGGGCTGGAGTTTTGGGATGGCCCGCCTAAACCCCCTTTTAGGTTGGAGAATATTCAAACTTCTAAAGTGTTTTTCGGAAAATTGTGTTCCAGGCCCCCTCTTTTTGAAATTTTATAGACCAGACCCCCCTTAGCAGAAAGTCTGGATCCGCAACTAGCATGAGTAAACAAACTGTACAATACACCTCTTGACAAAGAATATTTGGTGTATGGTATGATATATCAACAATATGTGCTAATATGCCAAATTCTTTTCAAATCTGATTGATGTAGGTGTTCTAAGGAAGCGATCAAATAACAAGTATAATCAAAGATCAGCACTAAAATGCAAAATTCTATTTTAGTTAAGTTTTATGTAAAATTGAGGTCAAAGTGATCTTACCATCCACAGCAGCTATATTTGTGCCAAGATACAAATTCTGACCAAATATACAAAAGAAAACTATGAGCAAATGGTAACTAGTGATACCAATGCTCTCAACTTAAAGCACCAATCGGATCTGAATGGGTCCAAACAACATCTTATTATATGAAATCCTCTTTGTTTGTGATAAATTTTCAGACTTTTTTTAATTACCATATCTGCGAAAAATTCAACAAAATTGTGCCATCAATAATTGGCAAAAATACTCTATAATGGTAAAGGCATTAACATAGAAAACAGCCACAGCCTGCTAAGCTCACCTCGTTGCGCAGCATTGTCACATGTTGCACATGTAAGTAATCAGGAATGGCCTATAATCATTCTTTATAACAGATTCAGTCATGCATAAATTGTAGTTCACAGACTGTATCCAAAGCATGCATTGTTGTTGTCATTCCAAATTGCATCATACATTATATGGAATGCGAAAAGGGTCAAATTCTAACATTGCTACGCCGTGTTTTGAAACTGGGAAGATGTAACTTGTTAATTTGTAATTCGTAATTTGAAATTCTTAAATTGTAATTCTTTTTTTGCAACTGCGAAAATGTAATTACTTTATTGTAACTCTACAATTGTCAATCTGAAACTGGTAAACTAAAACTTGTTATATTGTAACTTCGAAAATGTAAATGCGTAAATGAAATGCGGGACGCGAGACTTGTAACTTGTAATTCATAACTTGTGAAGTGTTATTGTGACAACAATTGCTTTATTGCACTTCTTTATATTTGTTAGTCTGTGACGGGTAAACTCAAACTTCTTATTTTGAAATTATGTTTTTGCAACCGTACGAAAGTGTCAATTGAAGATTTGAAGTGCAAGACTCCAGATTTGTAACTTGAGACTTGTAACTTGAGAAATGTTATTATGACAACAGATGGCGCCTCATCTACGGAAGCCGTTGGGGTACATAAAAGTGATAAAGGTTTTTTAATTTATTTCAAGAAAACAAAACACTGTTATTTCATGATAACGGATTGTTTAACCGTCATCTCTAGCATAGATTAATTTACTGTTATCTCGAGAAAACAAAACACCGTAATATCGTGATAATGAATAAATTAACCGTTATCTTTAGAAAACAAAAAGCTTTTATATCGTGATTCCATTGGTCCAATGTTAAACCATGTTCCCTGCTGCTAGCCATTTTTATTTGGGTGGATCAGAAAAAATTAGGCAATTTGTGAAGGACCTTCCATACATTGGTCCTGAAAAGTTTGGTTCAGTTTACTTCAGTAGTTTTAGAGAAGATAGCCAAAATGTTCGTTTTCCCTTAGGGTCCAATGTTAAACTCTGTTCGGCCCTGGCCGCCATGTTTTTGGCCGCTGGAAAAAAATTCGGGCAATCTTTGTGAAGGACCTTTTATACATCATTCCTTTAAAGTTTGGTTAAAATTTGTCCGGCGGTTTCAGAGGAGATAGTCACAATGTGAAAAGTTAATGGACGATGGATTCCGAGAGATGGCAAAAGCTCACATGGCTTTTGGCCAGGTGAGCTGAAAATGTGTCTATGGGACACGGATGCCCCCTCCAAGTGTTTAGTAATGATACATGGGTTGAAAAGTTTTTATCATAGTATTGGCAATCAGAAAAGTTAATCTGTGATGAACGGAATAGGGGAGACACAGTACAAGTCACCATACTAAAGCTTCAGACCAACTATCAAATCAATTGTAGATAGATGCTGAGAAATCTGGCTTTGACGAAAATTTTGTCCTGTTACATGTGTTCAAAATTTCAATTATATTATCGGCAAACTGGTAGTAAATGTGGAAGTAGACATGGAAAGGGGAGACAGTGTATAAGTCACCATACTTAAGCTTTAAGCCAAATATCAAATTAATTGTATTTATAGAAATCAATAAGAAAACTAACGGCGGGGATGAATAACAAAATACCGAGGTTACTGTGAATTTAGGTTCTGCATAAGTGCATCCCGACAACTCCGACAACTCTATATACATGGAAGACCGGTAACAGAATGTCGGTTTGTAATTGACGACATCTATAGATTTAGATCTCAGAGAGTCTGGTGTTTTATATTTATGCACATATGCAGAACCAAAATACACAGTAACTTCGGTATTTAGTTATTTGTTACCACTGGGTCGATGCCTCTGTTGGTGGACTGTCAGTCCCCGAGGGTATTCACCAGCCTAGTAGTCAGTACTTTGGTGCTGACCCGAAAGCCGATTCTATTTGGAACCTTAAAATATCTAATTTTTGTAAATTTTGTTAAAACTAAGGAGTAACTCCCTCATGCAAGGCTCTGTCCTTAGCTGATTTTGGCTTTCTATTTAGATCATATTTGGCAATTTGTTCTCTTTCAGTTTTTAAACATCTTTGACTTTATGGTCTTCCAAACATTTGAATTTTATCTGCACTGAAGAGACATAAGTTGTCGAAATGCGCATATGCAGAATTAAAATTACAGTAACTTCGGTATTTAGTTATTTGTTACCACTGGGTCGATGCCTCTGCTGGTGGACTGTCAGTCCCCGAGGGTAATCACCAGCCCAGTAGTCAGTACTTCGGTGCTGACCCCAAAGCCGATTCTATTTGGAACCTTAAAATATCTAATTTTTGTAAATTTTGTTGAACCTAAGGAGTATTTCCTTCATGCAAAGCTCTGTCCTTAGCAGATTTTGGCTTTCTATTTAGATCATATTTGGCAAATTGTTCTCTTTCAGTTTGTAAACATCTTTGACTTTATAGTCTTCCAAACATTTAGATTTTATCTGCACTGAAGAGACATAAGTTGTCGAAATGCGCATATGCAGAATCAAAATTCACAGTAACTTCGGTATTTAATTATTTGATGCTGTTTGTATTGTATTTTATTCGTTTTGATCACTTATTTATTAAAATCGGTAAGAAAATGTCAGTTTAGAATGTTTTATACGATCGTCGTATAAAAGTCCGCCATCAGTAAGTATCCGGAAGGACTCAAAAGTTTATGATTATTAGTTTGGGTACTCTATATCCGGCCATATAAGTTTGGGCATTGACTCGACAGCGTTTTGTTTTCTCGAGATAACATATAACAGTGTTTTTTCTCGAGATAACGATTAACCCCCCCCCACACGGGGGAGACTTGCTATAACTTAGATAGTATGAGTGTGCCGCAGGAATGTGTCATGTTTTTGCTATCAATTCGTCTTAAACAGGGTATCTTTTTCACATGTGCTGTCTTGAATAGGGTAATTATTTCCACATGGCCATCCCAGAAGGTAAATTTCAATATATTTCCAATGAAAAACAGCCGTTTAAACCTAGGAAAACTAATGTTTAACCAGAGACGTATAATCAAAGAGATTGCCAACATGACGAATTCTCGCAAACACAACCACCATGGTAAAATACTTCCCAGTATTCATAACTAAGAAGTTGTAATCACGGAAGTAAAAGAACAAGGCACATCACGATCTCCGTTGTCAGATTTCCACATTAAGTCTCCGCTATATCTTTTTTATTAATCAATATTTCTAATTCAAATTATCGAAACACAAATACATGTATAAACAATTTACTTTTCGGTTTCCAAATATGTCGACTCAATTAAAAGTAGTTTAAGAAGTTCTGGTGTGGCCGTATCATGTTTGTTTTGATTAATATAAGATGATAGTAGAGTTGCCAATCTCTATAATAATATGTCTCTGGTTTAACACACCAAGACCAGCAATATAAGATATACATGTACTATATAAACAGAAATTTCACTGCATATTTTCTTGAGCAAAGTATTGATTTTAGAAATAAGTCTTAAACAGGGTATATTTTTGCCTTTTTGGTGTGTTTTTTTTTTCTTCATTTTTTCTGTTTTAAAAATGGTCCATTCATATAGGGCTATCGGCAGAGTATTACCAAAATTACTGTCAAGGAGCTCCCCACCCCCCGGGGAGGTTAAACAAACCATTATCACGATATAAAAGTGTTATGTTTTCTCGAGATAACAGTTAATTTATACCTTATCATTATTTAACAGTGTTTTGTCTTCTCGAGATTAAATTAAAAACGTTCTTTCATCGTTTTTATGTACCCCAACAGCTTCCATACATGAGGCGCCATCTGTCGTCATAACTACATTTCTAAAGTTACAAGTCTCAAGTTACAAATCTCGAGTCTTGCATTTCAAATCGTCAATTGACACTTTTGTATGGTTGCAACAACATAATTTCAAAATAAGAAGTTTGAGTTTACGCGTCACAGACTAACAAATATAAAGAAGTGCAATAAAGCAATTGTTGTCACAATAACACTTCACAAGTTACGAATTACAAGTTACAAGTCTTGAGTCCCGCATTTCAAATTACGCATTTACATTTTCGAAGTTGCAATATAACAAGTTTTAGTTTACCAGCTTCAGATTGACAATTGAAGAGTTACAATAAAGTAATTACATTTTCGCAGTTGCAATAAAAGATTTACAATTTAAGAATTTCAAATTACGAATTACAAATTAACAAGTTACATCTTCCCAGTTTCAAAACACGGAGTAGCAATGTTAGAATTCTGACCCTTTTGGCATTCCATAACATTACCAATATGGTTGATGTGGGCCATGTCAGTAAGTGGAAATGGACTTTAACCATTCTACCTAACCAACTCACTCATGCATAAAATGTAGGTCAGAGACAGCATCCCAAAGCATGTATTGTTGTTGTCATCCCAAAATGCATCATACATACCAACATGGTTGATGTGGGCAATGTCAGTAAGCTGGAATGGACTTTAACCATTCTACCTAACCAAGTCACTCATGCGTAAAATGTAGGTCAGAGACAGTATCTGAAGCATGCATTGTTATTGTCATCCCAAAATGCATCATACATACCAATATGGTTGATGTGGGCCATGTCAGTAAGCCGAATGGACTTTAACCATTCTACCTAACCAAGTCGCTCATGCGTAAAATGTAGGTCAGAGACAGCATCTGAAGAATGCAATGTTGTTGTCATCCCAAAATTCATCATACATACCAATATGGTTGATGTGGGCCATGTCAGTAGGCAGGAATGGACTTTAACCATTCTACCTAACCAAGTCGCTCATGCGTAAAATGTAGGTCAGAGACAGTATATGAAGCATGCATTGTTGTTGTCATCCCAAAATGCATTACACAAACCATTATGTTGATGTGGGCCATGACAGTAAGCGGGAATGGACTTTAACCATTCTACCTAACCAAGTCGCTCATGTGTAAAATGTAGGTCAGAGACAGCATCTGAAGCATGCATTGTTGTATTCATCCCAAAATGCATCATACATACCATTAATGTTGATATGGGCCATGTCAGTAAGCGGGAATGGACTTTAACCATTTTACCTAACCAAGTCTCCATGCAAAAAATGTAGGTCAGATACAGCATCTGAAGCATGCATTTCAGTCATCATCCCAAAATGCATCAGGCATACCAATATGGTTGATGTGGGGCATGTCAGTAAGCAGGAACCTTAACTATTCTTCCTAACCGGACGCTGACGCGGACGCAGACTCCAACGCTAGGTAGTGGTGTTCAATCGGATGAAAATACCAACCGATTATCTATCATAATCGGTTAGGCTTAACCGACCGACTATCGGTCATAATCGGTTATCCTGCAATTCCTCCTTTAATTTTGCTTTAGGACTTGTGAATATGTGTTTATAGTNGACCAAGTTGGTGAACAGGATGATCGAAAAACACTTTCAACAATATGGTACAATTATACAAAACTTGGGATAAAATTAAGTTCCTGGGTTTGAGCATTGCTAGATTGGCTTATATTCTATATTACAAATGGTGAATAAAAGGATATAGAGTAAATGCACATGAGACAAAGTCTCTACAATTCTTTGCTAATTGTCGAGCAACGCTACATCCATGTCTTTCTTGGTCATGGGTGCGGGATTGTCAACAAACATCAATTAAACTGGCAAAGTGCTTTTACAATCACTGTCATCCTTTGCCCGACAAAAGCACTAGTGTCTCAAGCTAGTGGACAACTACAACATATAGACAAACACAGGGCACTCATCAAGTCGAATGTAAGAAAACTTGGCATTATAAAATAGTGAGATGTGGACACTTAAAACAGGTGGTCTGGATTACATTTCGAAATTAATAAAAATAAATGCCAAAATTTGAAAGTATCAATAGTATATCCATATGAGAAATTCTCTCACGCACAAGTACACCATAACTGAAAAATATAGAGAGCATACATCTCTCACACCGGGAATCTTTTTACGGACTCCACACTGCAGGAGAGACAAACTCCAGTCGTAAATGGTGAATAAAAGGATATGGAATAAATGCACATGAGACAAAGTCTCTACAAATACATGGTAAAAAACAAGCAAAGGAACAACGCTTTTATTGTTGTTCTTCATCTTGAAGTCACCATGAGGCCTTCAACAATGAGCTTTGCTCATACCTCATAGTAAGTTCAAGACGGCCCCTAGCACTGGTTTAAGC
>MJUU01013199.1:25785-43562 GCA_002080025.1 Modiolus philippinarum | reverse complement strand
AAGGACTATTGTGGCCAAGTTTGTTGCCAATTGGCTCAGTAGTTTCAGAGAAGAAGATCTTTGAATGTGTTTTCCCATAGGGTCAATTGTTAAAACTATGTTTCCCGCTGGCGGCCATCTTGGATATCGCACAGACCTGAAAAACACCTTTTTGTAAGGGACCATCTAAGGACTATTGTGGCCAAGTTTGGTGCAAATTTGCTTAATACTTTCAGAGAAGAAGATCTTTGAATGTGTTTTCCCATAGGGTCCAGTGTTAAAACTATGTTTCCCACTGGCGGCCATCTTGGATATCGCACAGACCTGAAAAACACCTTTTTTGTAAGGGACCACCAAAGGACCATTGTGGCCAAGTCTGGTGCCAATTGGCTCAGTAGTTTCAGAGAAGAAGATCTTTGAATGTGTTTTCCCATAGGGTCCAATGTTAAAAATATGTTTCTCGCTGGCGGCAATCTTGGATATCGCACAGACCTAAAAAACACCTTTTTTGTAAGAGACCACCAAAGGAGTATTGTGGCCAAGTTTGGTGCCAATTGGCTCAGTAGTTTCAGAGAAGATCTTTGAATGTGTTTTCCCATAGGGTCCAATGTTAAAACTATGTTTCCCACTGGCGGCCATCTTGGATATCGCACAGACCTGAAAAACATCTTTTCTGTAAGGGACCACCAAAGGACCATTGTGGCCAAGTCTGGTGCCAACTGGCTCAGTAGTTTCAGAGAAGAAGATCTTTGAATGTGTTTTCCCATAGGGTCCAATGTTAAAAATATGTTTCTCGCTGGCGGCAATCTCGGATATCGCACAGACCTGAAAAACACCTTTTTTGTAAGAGACCACCAAAGGAGTATTGTGGCCAAGTTTGGTGCCAATTGGCTCAGTAGTTTCAGAGAAGAAAATCTTTGAATGTGTTTTCCCATAGGGTCCAATGTTAAAACTATGTTTCCCGCTGGCGGCCATCTTGGATATCGCACAGACCTGAAAAAAATTTTTTGTAAGGGACCACCAAAGGACTATTGTGGCCAAGTTTGGTGCCAATTGGCTCGGAAGTTTAAGAACAGAAGATCTTTGAATGTGTTTTCCCATAGGGTCCAATGTTAAAACTATGTTTCCCGCTGGCAGCCATCTTGGATATCGCACAGACCAGAAAAACACCTTTTTCGTAAGAAACCATCAAAGGACTATTTTGGCCAAGTTTGGTGCCAATTGGCTCAGTAGTGTTAGAGAAGAAGATCTTTGAATGTGTTTTCCCATAGGGTCCCATGTTAAAACTATGTTTGCCGCTGGTGGCCATCTTGGATATCGCACAGACCTGAAAAACACCTTTTTTGTAGGGGACCACCAAAGGACTATTGTGGCCAAGTTTGGTTCCATTTGGCCCAGTAGTTTCAGAGGAGAAGATCTTTAAATGAAAAGTTTACGCCGGACGGATGGACGACGGACGGACGGATGACAGACGCAAAGTGATGGCAAAAGCTCACCCTGGCATTAGCCAGGTAAGCTAAAAAGGCAACGAAAAATTCATGTTTTCACTACATTTTGTAACTAAGTCCACATTTTGTCAAACAGGAAGTACACATCTGACAGGACTCAAAATAGGATGTTCCTTACAACTAACCATATAGAGCCTGCATACCAATTTTGAAATCAATCCTTCTTGTAGAAGCTGAGAAAAATGTGACGAAAATTTTTTTCAGACGAACGGACGGACGGACGGACGGACTGACAAACCGACGGACAAGGTGAATCCAGTATACTCCCCTCTGTAGCGAGTGGGGGTATAATAAATGGCTTAAATGTAGGATTGGAGGACCAATGGAGGCAACAATATTTACCAACCAACTTTCACAATCAAAAGCAAGGATAGCATCATATTTCAATGAGCCATTGGATTTCAAAACAACAATTTAGCAATACCATTATAAACAGCAGACATGTGTATGCTATTAACCACATTATTAGAATACTGAAATGAAGTATACCTGGTGTAGTCTTGACTATCTTCCATGTAGAGGTACTGGTAAACACTATCAGTACCCTTAATAATAACATCATCGTACTGAAATCTTTGTGATTGTCTGGCTGAAATAATAATACAAGATTTTTTTTCTTGGATATACATCTACTTTTCTATTTCAGACTAAAGTAATATTGAACTGAAAACAAAATAAAATTTTAACAATTCCATAAAGAGCAACTTTCAATAGATGCTGTTACCATGTTTACAAATTAAAGTGAAAAAATGTTTTACGTTTTTCCATGACTACAAGTCTGTTTGCTTTGACAAATTTGAAATACTGTCCGCCATATTTTATATCAGAACTAGTTTTTCAGTCAAAAAGGGGCTAAACTTATGCCACTAGTATTTTCCAAGTTTTTTTCTTTTTCCATTTCTTTCAAACTAATCAGTCCAATTAAGCCATCCAAAAACTCAAAATTAATAATACTCTAACTAATCTGAATTTTGATTACCAAAACATTCAACAAATGTTGTATCTCACGAATGCATGCAGCACATAAGTGACTTGCAGCATTTTTTTTTTCACAGGTTGAATATTTTCAATAATTATAATCTACGACTTAGTTATTATTTTATTATAAAGATCTTCTCTTCTATTTAAAGACTTAATTTGAGATTCATTTCATAAACTACATTTTCAATGTTAATCCAGACACCTTGACTTAACAATAGTGTTGACAACCTCTATTGTGATATCACTTCCAACAGTGAAATTATGAAAAATTATTTAACAGTTCATTATCACTTTAACTTCTCTAGGAAATTTCAATCTGTAACTGCCCTCTATTTAAAAACTCCAGTTACATCATATAAGTACCTGAGAGCTCAGTGCCTGAGTCCTTACCCATCACCCTTAATATGTACTGTAACATGTATTTCACCATTCTTTCTTCTCAACATTAATTGTAGTTACAGTAGAATATCAATTGATCAAAAATATACAGGTATACTTGTTTAAATACATATACTGATAGACAATCTATCTACCATCTTAATGTACATCTATCTTACCTTTATTTCCTTCAAGTAACAGCAACATTTCCAGTTGATATCTTTGACTTGTTGTATCCATGACAACACAAGTTCTTTTTTCAAGGCCACAGCAATATAACACACCTACATGGTATGTAAAGGAATACAAAAATAATTGGCTGTTTAAAACTCATTTCTTGAGCATTTAACTTGATGGAAGGTGAATTGAGCAATTTTCTCATTTTCATGTGCATGTACTGTGAATTCATTTTTATTCATGGGGTACCAATTTTTGTGGTTTTTGTGGGTGTCCCCAAACCAAGAATTCAAATATTCAACAAAATATGATTTTCTTGTGCAAGTTTCAAACACAAGTGAATGCACATACAGTAATGAAGGACCTGATCAACAAACACCATAAACCTTGCACTTGTACTGAGTCCCACACCACCTGATATATCCAAAAAAAAGAGTAGATGTACATTCTCTTTAACCTTTAATAGCAGCAAAATAAGTGCAAATGCTTTATTTTCAAGTGTTTCCCAGTTAACAAATTAGCGGTAACTGGCTTTCTGTTTTGTTTTTAAATTACGCTAAAGCGTCAATTTCCAGTTAAGAAGTTTGGACAAGAACCATCTCAATCTAGTTTTGATAAGATATTATTAATTTAACTTTTATAATTATAATTATGTTCTACTGAAAAGGACATGTTTATTTTGCAATCAATACATGTGTCTTTTTAAAAATAACGAATGGAGTCAGGTTAAGTCAGATGATTACCTAATTACATAATATCTACACATTACTATAAATTGTTAATTACAGGAGGCACTTTAATTACAAGTACATTTCTAAATTTTGGTGTTTTGACATTAATACTGATACTAAAGCAATGAATTTTAGAATTTTTATTTCTATTAATTTAAATTAAAAAATATTGTTTTTGGAACAAATGGCAATCCACGAATTTACATTTACCACGAAATGTCTTTTTTTCTCTACCCACGAAAACTGATACCCACGAAATTAAATGAATTCACAGCATGCTGTATACTTATAAGTTTTTTTCTTTTTTTTATCACCAATATATTCTATACTGCATTTTAATTCATGTACATGAGATGAACTACGATGGCCAAAACTGTAACAAGATTGCTATGCATAGCCATTTGTCCCCAGCCGCACAAGAAAATTAAAACCCATATCAGACTACCATGGAAAAAAATTTGGGTAGGAGTTCCCCTTGTAATGTAGGTAATACATATTGCTGAAATCAAACATTTTTGGCATCCTTTTCAAAAAAAAAAAATGGACATGGGTTCCCCTTATAATCTAGTTAATACATATTTGCATATATCTTGAAGAAAAAAAAAACTTTCTTTGTAAAATTTCAGTTTTCTGGTTTGGCTTCCATAGCTATGTTATCAATAACAACACATTTCAGACCACAATTGAAAAAGATTCCCCTTATAATTAAGGTAATATATATATATTGCTGAAAGAAAACATTTTGAGTCCCCCTTTCAAAAAAATATTTGGGCAAGGGTTCCCCTTAAAATCTAGTAAATACATATTGCTGAAATCATAAAAAAAAATATGGAGCAGAATACTTTTTTCTAAAATTTCAGATTTCTTGTTTGGTTTCCATTTTAACCTTAAGCTCCACTATTCATTACAACCCATTTCAGACCACCATTCCAAAAAAAATTGGGGCAGGGGTTCCCCTT
Organism: Modiolus philippinarum; assembly: GCA_002080025.1. NCBI lineage: Eukaryota > Metazoa > Mollusca > Bivalvia > Mytilida > Modiolidae > Modiolus > Modiolus philippinarum. Next base: position 38,849 of record MJUU01013199.1, on the reverse strand, counting down.
ATCGGCACAATTCATTGGGCGCATCTGGATTTCGTTTGGGCACAAAATTTATTTCAAATGGGCGCAAAAAAAAACTTCATTTGGGTGCAAATAAAAAATTTTCATTTGGGCACATAATTAATTTACCTGTATTTTACCTGTACGATGTTAATATTTTACGAAAGGATATAGAGTAAATGAACATGAGACCATAACACATACGTGAACTCCAACTGCAGTAAATTTTAATGAGCTGTATGGCCATTTTGGAAATAAATTCCTCATCAGCAGCACTAGAAAGCAAATATAGGAAATCCACAATTTCAAANCGGGCTTAAGCTTGTGCCAACAAACATCATACTAAAATTTGATAACAATCCGTTCACTAGAACTAAAGTTATGCTGTCCACAGACGCCGACGCCGACGCCAGCGCCATACCATAATACGACCGCAAAATTTTTGCGGTCGTATAAAAATGTTTAAATGCATAAAACGAAAAGAAATCTGAATAACTAGTAATATCAAATAAAGCTAAAGACAAAACTACGATGTAGTTAAACCTTAGGTTTTAGAATGAAAAATATATTTTACAGTTGTCACATGTTTTTTTTTATTTCACATTTCACATAAACACGCTGATAAAAAGGCTTACTTGTTTATTTTTTTATTGGCAAATATAAGGGAAATGTTGGCATTTATTTATCCTCATGTAACCCATTCTGATGATGGCTGATCCATTACCATTTTCAAATAAAGGTTCTATTTCTAATTAAATTCTGATGTATTGACAAGATTTTCCTCCACAAAAATGTAATGAGATACCATAAAACTACATATGTATTATAAAAATGATGTACTTTTTACTCTGTCAATAAGTTAAATAAGGACCTGTTAGGAATATATTGACCTCAGACTTCGTCCTTGGTCAAAATAAACCTTACAGGTCCATATAACTGACTTCGTAAAAAGTCCACAATTGATAAATATTTACCTGTAACGTAAATTACTTACCTGTATTTACCTGTGTGAGATATTATGCGCCCAAATGAAATACCTACCTTTTAAAATGCACCCAAATGAAATGTGCCCCCCTTATAATTTAAGTAATACATATTGCTGAAATCAAAATCAAACATTCCAGGTGCCCCTTACAAAAAAAATTGAGCAGGGGTTATAATCAAGTTAATATAGTAAAAAAGTAAAGATAGCAGAATATTTTTTTCTAAAATTTCAGTCTTCTGGTTTGGTTTCTGTGGCAACAGAAAACTCCACTATCCATTACAACCAATTTCAGACTACCATTCCAAAATAATTAGGGCAGGGGTTCCCCTTATGATTTAAGTAATACATATTGCTGAAATCAAAACATGTTTGAAAAGAAAACAGCTATCACTGAAAGGTATGTATTGTTACTAAGTAGAATCCTCAAAAATAATAAGTCTTTCGAGAGTTTCAGGAAATTTATCAAAATAAAAATTTTTAATTCTAAATTTTTTTAACTCTATCATTCTGTGAAGCTTTGACAACTTTGCAAAAGAAATGGTGAATAATTTATTACCTTCCTTGGTTTTATTACCTCCCTATTCAAAATTATGACTTCTCATTACATCTTATTTTTTAGTTAAAGACACCCCAAAAAATGTTTTTATGTACATATTTAAGCTAATTTGATGTATTGTAAATGTTCTAGTAATAAAAGGAATATTTCTTTTTGAACAATAAAACTTGTTGCTATTTTTGTTATTAAATAATACTAAACATGAAATTTTATGCTTAATGTCCTGCTTTCAATTCCAAAACATGTTAAATGTTTATAATCCAAAAACTTGCCATTCGATATCACTCAACATTGTTTAATTTTTAAAGTCCAATAACTCCTACAATATTTTTATACTTGACCAATCAAAATGGCTATATAATATGATCTAGCACTAATGGTGACTAACAATGCTGTAAAATAAGAATGAATTCTGACCAGCGGTTTCTGAGAAGTTGCATCCACAAAATTTGCCATTGTATAACAATGTGGAATTAATCAAAGTCCCATAACTCCCACAAAATTTGACTAATCAAAATGGCGATGTGATATGATCTAGCACTAATGGTGACTAACAATGCTGTAAGATAAGAATGAATTCCGACCAGCAGTTTCTGAGAAGTTGCATCCACAAAATTTGCCATTGTATAACAATGTGGAATTCATCAAAGTCCCAGAACTCCCACAAAATTTGACTAATCAAAATGGCGATGTGATATGATCTAGCACTAATGGTGACTAACAATGCTGTNAGAAGAAGATCTTTGAATGTGTTTTCCCATAGGGTCCAATGTTAAACTATTTTCCCCGCTGACGGCCATCTTGGATTAGATGCAAACCTGCCGGACACAATTTTGAAAGGGGACCACCTAAAGACTATTGTGACTAACTTTGGTTTCGATTGGCCTAGTAGTTCCAGAGTAGAAGATCTTTGAATGTGTTTCCCATAGGGTCCAATGTTAATCTATGTTCCCCGCTGGCGGCCATCTTGGATTAGGTGCGAACCTGCCAGACACAATTTTGAAAGGGGTCCACCTAAAGACTATTGTGACCAAGTTTGGTTCCATTTGGCTCAGTGGTTTCAGAGGAGAAGATCTTTGAATGAAAAGTTTACGACGGACGACGGATGACAGACGCCGGACGCCAAGTGATGGCAAAAGCTCACCCTGGCTATAGCCAGGTGAGCTAATAAAAATGATGAACTTTTTACTCTGTCAATAAGATAAATAAGGACTTGTTAGGAATATATTGACCTCAGACTTCGTCCTCGGTCAAAATAAACCTTACAGGTCCATACATAATATATTGACTTCGTAAAAAGTCCACAACTGATAAATATTTACCTGTAACGTAAATTACTTACCTGTATTTACCTGTGTGAGATATTATGCGCCCAAATGAAATACCTACTTTTTAAAATGCACCCAAATGAAATGCGCCCCCCTTGTAATTTAAGTAATACATATTGCTGAAATCAAAATCAAACATTCCAGGTGCCCCTTACAAAAAAAAAATTGAGCAGGGGTTATAATCAAGTTAATATAGTAAAAAAGTAAAGATAGCAGAATATTTTTTTCCAAAATTTCAGTCTTCTGGTTTGGTTTCTGTGGCAACAGAAAACTCCACTATCCATTACAACCAATTTCAGACCACCATTCCAAAATAATTTGGGCAGGGGTTCCCCTTATGATTTAAGTAATACATATTGCTGAAATCAAAACATGTTTGAAAAGAAAACAGCTATCACTGAAAGGTATGTATTGTTACTAAGTAGAATCCTCAAAAATAATAAGTCTTTCAAGAGTTTCAGGAAATTTATCAAAATAAGAATTTTTAATTCTAAATTTTTTCAACTCTATCATTCTGTGAAGCTTTGACAACTTTGCAAAAGAAATGGTAAATAATTTATTACCTTCCTTGGTTTTATAACCTCCCTATTCAAAATTATGACTTCTCATTACATCTTATTTTTTAGTTAAAGACACCCCAAAAAATGTATTTATGTACATATTTAAGCTAAATTGATGTATTGTACATGTTCTAGTAATAAAAGGAATATTTCTTTTTGAACAATAAAACTTGTTGCTATTTTTGTTATTAAATAATACCAAACATGAGATTTTATGCTTAATGTCCTGCTTTCAATTCCAAAACATGTTAAATGTTTATTATCCAAAAACTTGCCGCTCGATATCACTCAACATTGTTTAATTTTTAAAGTCCAATAACTCCTACAATATTTTTATACTTGACCAATCAAAATGGCGATATAATATGATCTAGTATATATGGTGACTAACAATGCTGTAAAATAAGAATGAATTCTGACCAGTGGTTTCTGAGAAGTTGCATCCACAAAATTTGCCATTGTATAACAATGTGGAATTAATCAAAGTCCCATAACTCCTACAAAATTTGACTAATCAAAATGGCGATGTGATATGATCTAGCACTAATGGTGACTAACAATGCTGTTTAATAAGAATGAATTCCAACTAGCAGTTTCTGAGAAGTTGCATCCACAAGATTTGCCATTGTATAACAATGTGGAATTAATCAAAGTCCCATAACTCCCACAAAATTTGATTAATCAAAATGGCGATGTGATATGATCTTGCACTAATGGTGACTAACAATGCTGTAAAATAAGAATGAATTCCAACCAGCGGTTTCTGAGAAGTTGCATCCACAAGATTTGCCATTGTATAACAATGTGGAATTAATCAAAGTCCCATAGCTCCCACAAAATATGACAAATCAAAATGGGGATGTGATATGGTGACTGAAACTCTAGTGAAATTTGAATGAATTCCAACCAGTGTTTCTGAGGAGTTGCGTCCACAAGATTTGCCATTGTATAACAATGTGGAAATAATCAAAGTCTCATAACTCCCACAAAATATGACAAATCAAAATGGCGATGTGATATGGTGACTAAAACTTTAGTGAAATTTGAATGAATTCCAACCAGGGGTTTCTGAGGAGTTGCGTCCACAAGATTTGACATTGTATAACAATGTGGAAATAATCAAAGTCCAATAACTGCCACAAATTTTGACGAATCGATATGGCGATGCGATATAATCTAGCACTAATGGTGACTATTAATCCTATAAAATTTGAATGAATTCCAACCAGCCGTCTCTGAAGAGTTGCGTCCACAAAAGTGTGACATACGGACGGACGGACAGACGGACAGGCAGACACACAGATGCAGACCATTACTAGGTCCCACCAACGTGGTGCAGCGAGGACAATAACTCCATAATCATGGATGTCTTGAACATTTTTTGTGGTCCCTAGGTTCAAATTAAAACAGTTTGGATTCAATTACTCGAAGATCCCTTATCACATACTGTTTTCATTGGTCGCTTAAGTTTGAGCCATCAAAGTTTGACTGTTTATAATAAACACTACTGTATTTCACTAAATATGTTTAAAACTGCCAATACAAATGAAAAACAGTCACCAAAACAGATTTGAGTGTCCTTTTTACCATCAAGAACAATACAGATTGCCATGTCTTATTCAGAAATTTGCCAAATGTTGCACAGGATTGCTATTTGATTTTTCAATGATGCTTGAATAAAATGAAAACAGTGAAAAGACCTACATTCTATTTTGATATTCTAACATCAAAAACTGTTCTTTTATCAGATCATTTCAATATTTGAATGATTCTTATTTATTTGTAAATTAATGCCTCAAACTTGAAAAATTTGGAATGCAGATACTAGCCATGTTTTTTGCTTTACATGATTTTCCCTTGTTTATATATAGATATTTATATTTTTTTCTGCATGATAAAGATACATACCTTGATATCTTCTGATTCCATGGAACACAACAGGTAACGACACAGATAAACAAATATCTGAAATGTAAACGTTCCGCAAAAGTTATTTTACTCAGAAGCCATAACTACTTAACATATCACTAAAGATTTTTAAACATTCTTTGATGGTATAAAACATGTCTGAATAAGCTCAAAAACTGGAAATGAAAGATGGTAAAAAATCTTTCCTAACAAACATGGCTTTTGTATCGTTGTTTTCTTGAAATAAAGTCCAAATCAAATTGAATGTTATGAAATGTTCAGGTGAAAATTCACTGACTACTTATTCTTTCATTGTACAACATGTATTTAGGTACAGATGTAGATGAAATGATGAAATTGAAGTCCCTTATAAGTAAGAATCTATCTCTGACAAAAAGCCTCTTTGATGAAGTAAAAGGGTCTGTTAGTCTCGTCATGTGACATTGAGAAATAATGATACAATTGTAATTTGAAATCAATTTCCGCTAAAATATGATGTTGCAGGATTGTTACGTCCAAATTTTTTGATTGAAATGTCTATGTTTTTGTTAAAAAATTCAACTTATTGGTACAAATAGTGTATCCAGCAGTTCCAAAATTGAACCAGACTAACACACCCTAAATAAGTTATTTCGTTTCACTGAACTTTGATCTATGACATACATACCTCTTTGTCATCATGTTCTTTAAATCTGTATAGAAATTCCCTGATGATGTTATACACTTCTACTGCTGTAATCAGAAAATACATATGATATATAATATATATGATTTAGGTTCTTTTTTTTTCTTTTTATTCTTTAACAAATCTATCCAATGTGGACAAAAGGTGCAAGGTCTATTTTCTAATATTGTTTACACAAAATTTATTTTCTGGAAACACAATATCTATAACCAAAATTTCTAACTTGTAGTGAACAAATGTATTGAAAAAGAAAACTGATAATCAAGTAAAATTCCTGTGTTTAATTCTACCTTATGATAGAATGCTGCAATTTGATTGGTTGAATACCGGTGTATTTTTGACAAATCCATGAAATTTCAAGCAAGTTTTAAAGCAGCGGGGTATTTGCCTAAAAATTTGTCACTTTTTACCCTCTGCCTCGGTATTTGCTAAAAAATTCGCCTTTTTTTAACCTTTCACTGAGACGCTTGTAAAAAATTTAAAAACTATGCCATCTGTGCGCTTTAAATAAAGTCATTCGGTAGAATTAAACAGATATATTCCGTTGGGCTCAGGAAATATAACATCTCTTGACTGGTATTTTTCCCAAATTCCTCCCCAAACATGATATATCTGTTCATAAGTTATCCTCCAAGAAGTCTCTTTTTGAAATATTTAAAGCCCCCTGTTCACTGAATAGGTTTATATTGTTCAGTTTTAGTTTATATTGTGTGATTATTTAATGACTTCAGTTTAGGTTAATAATGTGTGATTATAACCTGACTTCAGTTTAGGTTTACATTGTGTGATTATTGACTTCAATTTAGGTATATATTGTGTGATTATTACCCGACTTCAGTTTAGGTTAATATTGTGTGATTATTACCCAACTTCAGTTTAGTTAATTGTTCTGTGATTATTACCCAACTTCTGTTAAGGTTTATATTGTAAAACTAGAAGTGGGAGCAGTCGCAAATGACAGCTAATCCCCTCGCCCGCTGTTAAGAAATAATAACCCTTATATAATCTAAAGATGTAAAATGAATGTAGAAGGTACATCCACTTAACAGTAAGATCATTATGTGTAACGTGTAGTATCTCAGATATAAACATTAATAGAAACTTAAACCAAAGTCAGTCAAGTGTAAAATGTAGGTCAAAGTGACCCAATTATCATCTGAAGCTGCAAGACTCTCAAGACGCATCCACTGACCACAGATGATTGATGTAACACATAGGGTATCTCATATATGAACATTAATGCAAACTTTAACCGGAGTCATTGAAGCATGAAATGTAGGTCAGAGTGACCAAATCATCATCCGAAGCAGCATCACTCTCCAAGACGCATCTACTGACCAAAGATGATTGATGTGCCACATGTAGTTTCTCAGATATGAACCTTAACACANACTTTAAATCTGTATAGAAATTCCCTAATGATGTTATACACTTCTACTGCTGTAATTAGAAAATACATATGATATATAATATATATGATTTAGGTTCTTTTTTTTTTTCTTTTTATTCTTTAACAAATCTATCCAATGTGGACAAAAGGTGCAAGGTCTATTTTCTAATATTGTTTACATAAAATTTATTTTCTGGAAACACAATATCTATAACCAAAATTTCTAACTTGTAGTGAACAAATGTATTGAAAAAGAAACCTGATAATCAAGTAAAATTCCTGTGTTTAATTCTACCTTATGATAGAATGCTGCAATTTGATTGGTCGAATACCGGTGTATTTTTGACAAATCCATGAAATTTCAAGCAAGTTTTCAAGCAGTGGGGTATTTGCCTAAAAATTTGTCACTTTTTACCCTCTGCCTGGGTATTTGCCAAAAAATTTGCCTTTTTTTAACCTTTCACCGAGACGCTTGTAAAAATTTAAAAACGACGTCATCTGTGCGCTTTAAATAAAGTCATTCGGTAGAATTAAACAGATATATTCCATTGGGCTCGGGAAATATAACATCTCTTGATTGGTATTTTTCCCAAATTCCCCTCCCAAACATGATATATCTGTTCATAAGTTATCCTCCAAGAAGTCTCTTTTTGAAATATTTAAAGCCCCCTGTTCACTGAACAGGTTTATATTGTTCAGTTTTAGTTAATATTGTGTGATAATTTAATGACTTCAGTTTAGGTTAATAATGTGTGATTATAACCTGACATCAGTTTAGGTTTACATTGTGTGATTATTGTCTTCAATTTAGGTATATATTGTGTGATTATTACCCGACTTCAGTTTAGGTTTATATTGTGTGATTATTACCCAACTTCAGTTTAGTTAATTTTTCTGTGATTATTACCCAACTTCTGTTAAGGTTTATATTGTAAAATTATTGACCTTACTTTAGGTTTATATTGTATGATAATTACCTGGCTTCAGTTTAGGTCCAAATCATGTCATTATTACCTGAACTCAGTAAAGGTTTATATTGTGTGGTTATTACCTGACTTCAGTTTAGGTTTATAATTTGTGACTATTACGTAACCTGACTTCAGAATAGGTTGATATTGCATGATTATTACCAGATTTCAGTTTGGGTTTATATTGTGTGATTATTACCCGTCTTCAGTTTAGGTTTATATTGTGTGATTATTACCTGACTTCAGTTTAGGTTTATATTGTGTGATTATTACCTGACTTCAGTTTAGGTTTATATTGTGCGATTATTACCTGACTTCAGTTTAGGTTTATATTGTGTGATTATTACCTGACTTCAGTTTAGGTTTATATTGTGTGATAATTAACTGACTTCAGTTTAGGTTGATATTGTGTGATTATTACCTGACTTCAGTTTAGGTTTATATTGTGTTATTATTACCTTACTTCAATTTAGGTTTATATTTTACAATTATAACAAGACTTCAGTTCAGGTTTATATTGTGTGATTATTACCTGACTTCAGTTTAGATTTATATTGTGTGATTATTACCTGACTTCAGTTTAGGTTTATATTGTGTGATTATTACCTGACTTTAGTTCAGGTTTATAATGTGTGATTATTACCTGACTTCAGTTTAGGTTTATATTGTGTGATTTTTACCTGACTTCAGTTTAGGTTTATACTGTGTAATTATTACCCGACTTCAGTTTGGGTTTATATTGTGTGATTATTACCTGACTTTAGTTTAGGTTTATATTGTGTGATTATTACCTGACTTCAGTTTAGGTTTATATTGTGTGATTTTTACCCCTCTTAACTGGTATCAGTATTCCAGCAGTAATGTTTCCATAATCATCCATATTTTGATAATTTTCCCCATATATAAAACAAATGAGAAAATAAACTTTTTTGATGTGAAAAACTTCTCTACGTATGAATAAGCAATGAAAATGGTGGCCGTAAAAATCATATTCATCTTTATTTTTAAGATGACTTTTACCAATTTTGTTATTTCATCTGTGGAGTTCATTTCGTCAATTTAATCTGCCCTGATTTTCTCTGTTTCATTGTTTTGATTGATGAGATCTAAACATCCAGTGAGCACTATTTCAGCTATATCAATATGAAAACGAGTTAGTTAATTTAAAAAGTAATCAGCAACCGATGAAAGATAGAAAAAAAAGAAAAGTCTGTACTGCCCCTAGAAAAACCGAGAATGGGCAGGGACAGGAATCTTAGCATCAAATACGCCACTAGCGAGTCTTGCTCCATTACCAGACATGTAGGAGGGGTCTTTATACTGTATGGAGAGTGGTGTTCCTCATAAGAGTTAGTGTACAATGATTTGCAGCCAGGCTTTTCATTTTCTGAAAAATGACGTGAATACGCAACTGCCATTGTACATTCGAAAAAAATGGGTAGGGGCAAGAAATTTAGCCTTCGATACGATTGATTGATTGATTGAATATTTTTTAACGTCGACTGAGCAATATTTAAGCTATATCAAGATGAGAACAAGTTTGTTAATAGATAATCACTTTGGGGTAAGGAAAGGGTCATTGGAAGGGAATTTCTGACTGCCACTGGAAAAATAAGATAAAATCGAAAGGGGCGGGGAATTTAGCCTCTCAGCTGATCACCTACGGGCCTTCTATACGACCTTTCTAACTACTCTTTTACTAGAAATATAGAAGGGACTTAATACTTCATGAGACGTGTCCTTGCCACACACAGTTCGTCTTCAATGGTTCGCAATTAAGTCTTCCCGTATAGAGAAAAATGGGGAGGGGCAGGAAATTAAGCGTTCCGAATTATGACCAGACTACCCCGAATAGCCATTCCCCTATCAACCACTGGGGGTCGTGCCCGGCATCATGGTTTTGACATACATCAATTTTCCACCTGCAAGAATGTTGTCAATCTATCGAAAGCTCCTCTTTAACACCGATTGCCCAATTTAGGAAAAAAGTATGATCTATTTCAAGGTTAATGAAAAGACGTATATTTGCAACATGAATCCGTAGTTGTAAACACCTCTGATTACCTGACTTCAGTTTAGGTTTATATTGTTTAATTATTACCTGACTTTAGTTTAGGTTTATATTGTTTGATTATTACCTGACTTTAGTTTGGGTTTATATTCTCCATCTTCAGTTGTAGGAAGCTGCAGTAAATCTTGAACAGCATTCCTAAAATAAATAAAAAATCTCTATTTTCTTCATTTTAAAGAGACATGCAATGAAGAATATCCAAGGAATTTATGTGTCAGTTTTTTCATTAGAAAACACCTAATATATTTTGTTTCATAGTTTCACAGATAGAATTTCCTATGATATCAAATTTTTCAACAAATTTTCAATTTACTTGTTTTCAGACTATTGTTTCATTGACCTTGACACCCTAATTCATTGATTTCTGCACAGTATGTAAAGTTTCAAAGACAGTTTTATATAAAATTTTGTTTAAATATATGAATATCAAAAGTTACAGGCTTTACAGTTTCATACTTAACTTCACTTAAAGAGCATAAATATGTTTGAAACCACCTCTGCAAAAAGCAAAAACAATTTCTCAATGTTTTAAAATATAGTAAAACCTAAAAATACTAAACATAACCTACATAATTTTGTTTGGTTTAAAAGAAAGCTAGGTTTACTGTCCATGATTCTAAAACCTTCCATTTGTGGTATTAATACCTGCTAATAAGTCAGATGAAAAGTTTAAATGCCAATCTGCTAGTCCAAGAATAAGAACTGTTAGAGAAAAAAAGACATGGGGATCTGTGAAGGCACTATATATAAATTTCTGTTGTAGGTTGTTGTTATCCTAGTTCTGTATTGTACCATATAGGGAGTAATTCTATGGGTGGTGGGGTCAATAAAAAGTGCCTTCATAGACCCAATGTCTTTTTTTTTCTAGAACAGCCCTAGGAGTTTTATGAAATTCAGGTAAATATATTTGAGTTCTGTGAAATGTTTATCTTTTTGTGTGCAGGAGTCAAGAGTAGTCTATTAATAATTTCATCATACCAAAAAATGTTCTAGCCTAGATATGGCAAGAAACTGCTCAAATGATTCAAAACATTAATCGTAAATGAAAGTATTTCTTGTAAATCAAAGGTTTTAAGGGATACTTAATTGTATTTCCTACCTGATTTTCCTTTTCAGTTGTCGTCTTACAAGAAATCCTCGAACCAAAGCCTGAAAAACACCAAGGTCTTATATGCATAAGAAAAACACAATTAAATCATACAATAAACAAGAGGAAAGCTGTCAATGTGACAGCGAACCACGTTTTCTTTTACATGGACAGTATATCTTACACATGGGTTGACCCTGAATATTTGAAATGTACTTATTTTCAGTAATTTCAATGTTAAACCTTCCACCAAAGTAGCCTATTTCTGAAAGTTCAGCAACTTGGATTTTAATTTAAAACGATAATTAAAATACTGTGCACACCTCTGATACAGGTACAATTGATCTGCATTATAAAAACTTTCTGTCTATTAAGACATTTGTTCTGGACAAACTGGGCACCCTAATGGTAAAAATGACTAAGTTCAACAACTGGTTTTGGCATAAATTTCAAAAATAAAAATCTAAGTACCATGCACAATTTTGATATAAAACAACTGATTTGCATAATAATAACTTTCTGTCTTGAAAACTGTAGAAGATTTGCTCTGGACAAATGGGGTACCCTCTTTGCAGTAATTTTACATAAAATGACTAAGTTCAACAACTGATTTTTTTTTTATCATAAATTATCAAAAATCAAAAGCAAAGTATCAAGCACACCTTTGATATTTGTACATCTGATCTGCAATATAAAAACTTCTTGTCTCAAATACAGTGGGAGATTTGCTGTGGACAAAGGGGGTACCCTATTGTTAAAAATTTGACGTAAAAATGACTATGTTCAACATCTGATATTTTTGGCAATAATTATCAATAAAGGGCTACACTGAGTGCAGCATGATATGACAACAGCATGTGGACCACTGAAATTTGAACAAGTGTAAACTGAAATGAATGTGGACACAGTAATTTGCTGGACACAATAAGGACATTAGCGCATTAAGTACTTGGACACAAACTAGTGAAAATAAAAATTAGCCCTTTTAATCCCTTATTTATAGGATATTGTAAGAGCTAAGCAAGATCTGTTGACTACCAACTACAAGCTTACATCAAGAGAAATCCAAAGTAAAAACTTGTATTGAAATCCAATGAAAAATAAAGATTTCACATATGTTGAAATATTGCAATTTGGCCCGTTGGACCCCTTATAGCTTGGAAACCATAAGAGCAACGCAAAATCTATTGCCACACTACCGAAAGCTGACAATGAGAGGAATCCAAAGAAAAAAATCCCATCAAAATATGATGAAAAATAAAGATTTCACATATTTCATATAATTGCAATTTTGGCCCCTTAGACCTCTTATAGCTCGGAAACTGTAAGAGCTTCGTCAGATCTGTTGGCATACTACTGAGAGCTTGCAATGAGAGGAATCGAAAGAAGAAAATCCCATCAAAATCTGATGTAAAATAAAGATTTCACATATTTCTAAAAATTGCAATTTTGGCCCCTTTGACCCCTTATAGCTAAGAAACAATAAGAGCTGTGCCAAATCTGTTGACATACTACTGAAAGCCTACAAT
>MJUU01013182.1:132231-143169 GCA_002080025.1 Modiolus philippinarum | reverse complement strand
AACAAAGAATTAGATCATGTAAATAGAAAGTATGTGTCAACATATTGAATATCTATTTTCCTCTGCAGCTTCACTCGGCATAGATCTGTCATGGCTATCACAAACTATACAGCTATATATGCCACTGGGATTGATTATTTGATGTTACTTGTAATATAATATCTCTCCAGGTGTCGTATAATTCTGGGTCTGCCCAATTTACGTATCCGACCGGATACAGCATGTTAAGATTTTGGGTCCGGGTATCTCTTATTCTGTATCCGCCCGTATAAGTTTGGGTCCGCCCAGTTTATGTATCCGGCCGGATACAGAATGTTAACATTTTGGGTCTGGGGCAAAAATAATAGATTAAAGACTTAATGCTGTATATTACTGACTATATGAAGAGATAAAAACAATTTGTCAAGACCAAAACATCAAAAGTTTTCACTTACACGTCTCTTCCAAACCAGCTTACCAGGTATAAGACAGCACAACAAAATTGTATCATTATTGGCTTATCTGATGTAGTAAAAGAATCTGAATCCTATAAATCAATGTAAATGAAGTCATAAAATAATAGCATGACAACGTAATGAAATGATTTACACTCCCGTGGAATGTTTTTAAAATGATTGGAAATGTCATTAACTAAGTAATTAGTTATGTAAAACTTGTTAAACTTTAAAAGAGACAATTATTATTAAGAGAGTAATGTGTTTATTATACAATAAAACATATCTAAGTAAACAGATCACCTTACTAATGAACAAATGGAATGTTTTTAAAAATAAGGAAAAAAATAATAAATGTTGTATTTTGGCAGTTGAACAGCTTGGATATTTTTCATTGTGTTATATTTTCCCTGCACTTTCTTAAGAAAGTTCTGGGATACAGTGTATTGTTTTTCGCCTCTGTCTCTCCATCACATTTCATATGGAATTGATATTTCTTTACATTAATCAATATAAATTTGTAATTTTTCATAGATAAAAGTTTTACAGTATTCATTTATTCGCAGTTTTTATACATTTTGTACAACCGCAAAATTGCGGTCGTATAATGCATGTAATGGTATGGTGCTGTCGTCGTCGTTGTCTGTAGACACTTTTTTTGTTTTTGGTCAATAACTTTAGTTACAGTGGACCAATCCTTATGAAATTTTAACACAATGTTCCTTGGCACAAAAGGAAGACTTGGCTTAGTTTTGGTTATTGTGGCCCCACCCGTTTTTAAAAAAGGGGCCAAAAAGGGTTAAATTTGATGTTTTCATTTATTTGACTGTAGAATCTTTATTATTAATCGGATTTTGATGGGGTTTCTTTCAGTGTCCTCCTGAGAAAATTTCCAATCAGATGTATGGAAACGGATTTCACGTGGCATGTACTGTTCACGAGATAAATGGGGCCCAAAAGGGGCAAATTTCAAAAATTTTAATTTTTTTATTATTAGTCCGATTTTGATGCAGTTTTTTGCATTGGATTCCATATGAAAAATTAACATAGCGCTGCACCATTGGATTTTTGATAACTTGTTTCTTTTCCAAGCTATGAGGGGCCCAACGGCGCAAAATTGCAAACATGCAGAATACCTAAAATTTCTATTTTTCATCCGATTTCAATGGGATTTTTTTCTTTAGATTCCTCTCATTGTAGGCTTTCAGTAGTACAAGGGTTGTCCGTAAAGATCGTGGACAATCTTAATAAAAATTGCTAATTAGCGAGGATGTATATGAAAATAATATTTTTATTTACAATGTGTTTTAATGCAAAAGTATGCAAAATATCATCACAATCAGAGCACTTTTAATTACTTTTCTGTCGAAACAAAACAGACTAATGTTATACACGCGGAGCACAAACATGTAAAATGTTGACGTTGTCTGACGTGCTAATCTTTGAGTTTAATATTTTGTAATAAACTCGCAATTCAACAAATTCGGAATTATTGCAGTTTTTGTCTTTAAAATATTAAGGGCATTTGATATAATTTCTTGTACAGAAAAGTTATCAATTTTGAACAACTTGCAAACTTCAATGACTGATAGTCGGAAATCATGTTCACTAACACCGGGGAACTTACACAGTTTGAGATATATGAGAGTTGGTTAGTTGTACATATTTTATCCATTCTTTAAACTGGTTCTTGTATCTAAAAATCTCTGTACCACTTCAATCGTAATGCAAAACATACTTTGCCATGCCCTTTCTAAATATTTCGGGAATATGTTGGTATTTGTGGGTGTTTCCCGATGTCTGAGCGAAACTAAAGTCACGTCACTGCTCCGCGTTATCGAAAAACGTCAGGTTTTCTAGAATTTCTGATTTTGCCTTGAGACATTAAAACCTCTGTTAATTTGTCATTTCAAATCTTTAGACGTTGAAATTTTGCAGTTTTGATGTTCGACATAATATAAATATTGCAATGTAATTTTCATTTCACTATTCACTGAATTCTATGAAATACCTACAAAATAATAAATATTAGACACTACGTTTGACATGTAATATTCGTGTTGCTCTGGGTCACTATTCCGGGGCTTTTTACAAAGACATATTTGCAATTTTGCAGGCATAATTGGATCAACTTTTATATATCCGAATTAATATAAGCTTGAGGCTTACAAATATGCAAAATATAAATATATATAACGCTGCTTTTCTTTTTATTTATCCTTGTCCACGAACTTTACGGACAACCCTCGTATGTCAACGGATTTGGTGTAGCTCTTACCGTTTCTGAGGTATTAGGGGTCAAAGGGGCCAAAATTGCAATTTTTAGAAATATGTAAAATCTTTATTTTACATCAGATTTTGATGGGATTTTTTCTTTGGATTCCTCTCAATGCAAGCTTTCAGAAGTATGTAACAGATTTGATGTAGCTCTTACTGTTTCTGAGCTATAAGGGGTCAAAGGGGTCAAGATTGCAGTTATTAGAAATATGTACATGTGAAGTCTTTATTTTTCATTAGATTTTGATGGGATTTTTATCTTTAGATTGTTCTCATTGTAAGCTTTCAGTGATATGGCAGTATATTTTGCGTTTCTCTTTGGTTTCCAAGCTATAAGGGGTCAAAGGGGCCAAATTGTGATATTTCAAAATATGTGAAATCTTTATTTTTCATTGGATTTCAACCTGAGTTTTTTCTTTGGATTTCTCTTGATGGTAGTCAACAAAATTTCTTAGCTCTTACAATATCCTAGTAATAAGGGATTAAAAGGGCTAATTTTTATTTTCATTAGTTTGTGTCCAGTTAATTAATGTGTCAAGGTCCTTATTGTGTCCAGCAAATTACTGTGTCCACATTAATTTTAGTTTACACTAGTTCAAATTTCAGTGGTCGACATGCTGCGGTCATATTATGCTGCCCCTTATTCTATTATTTGCTGTTGCACTCCAGACATGGGACTCCTGCTGTTCTTGTGCCAACTGCAGCAAAACATTTGCTAATATTTAGATACTAAATTCCTAACTCAAGATGTTAAACTTTAAGTGAAAAGCCTTACTTTTAAACAGATATCATTATTTTCTATTTTATATATATTTAAAAAAAGTAATGTTCAAAAAATGTCACAAAAAGTGTTGCACTCCAGACATTTTTGGCATGTTTTTGGAGCATAACTTTTTAACCAATAAAGATATCTCCATCAAATTTTGCATAGACATGCTTTGTATCAAAACTTTTATATTTCTAGATAACAAAATATGCATGGTGCCATTTTTTTAATTCACCCATACAGCTTTCACGTGAAGTGATTCTGTGCATTTGAATTCATATGACTACCGAGAAGTTTTTCTGAGAGAGGGAAAATGAAGGCAAAAGGGACATAAATAAGGGTTTGCATCAGAGACTGTGATGCGGTAATAAAAAATAAAAGCGTCAGTGCCCCAGTCTGGCATTTAACATTTCCGCATGAAATAAATGATGAATAAATAAATAAATAAATACTTTTGAACAAATAAAATAATGGAATGAATTAATTTTAATAATAAAATTTCAGTTTGGAAAGTGGTCTTTTACCTGTTCATCCAGGTACATGTAAATGTAAACAAATAACAAGATACATGAGTTATTTTCCTTCGTGGGACCCAGTCTGCAATAGTTTTTCGTCAATTTATTAGTATAAAATAAAAATAAATAATTAAATTATCGAAAAAATGTGAAAATATATCAAATTACTTAAAATGAAACAAAATTTTTTTTTTTAAAACACCCTAAAACAAGATAGTTATTTATGTTTTTATATTTTCAAGCTCGGGAAAACTGTCTCATGCTCTGGTTGCGGATACACGAAATATTTAAACCCCTCTTTGAAACAGTCAAATATTTCATCAAATTGATTTGAAATAATTGTCAAAACACATTTTTGAGCAAAAATCTAATTTCCGAGAAAATAACTGACCCCGGACACCAAAATTATAGTGAGAACCAGAATGCAGAATATTAACATTTTGTATCCGGCTGGCCCGTAGTGGACCTGGACCCAAAATTATGCCACACCGGACACATTTCTACCTGACAGGATGTATTTTTCACTTATATTAACAGTTACCTGAACTGCCTATTATGCATACAATTTGTTAAAAAGAACATGAAGAAAAAGACAGTAATTTACAAATGGTCTTAAAGCTTTAAAGGATGTTAAGCCCTTTTATATGTAGAAAGGCTGTTTATATTGATACATTGATCACAAAAATCTCCCTGGTTATTATTGGGGCCCCGCCATGAAATGGTGGCGCCCTATAGTCATCAGTCTGTCCGTCCGTCCGTCAGCGTTTTCTATGTCGTACGATAACTCAACATGCTCAAGAATGCCTTTACGGATTTTTATGATTTTTTCACTCAAAGTTGCACTTGACTGAAGGAAGCTCCCTTTCATTTTTGAAGAAAATCGGAAAATGATTTTTGGGAAAAACTTCTTTTTTATATGAAAAAGTGCATATTTTGAGAATTAGCTCTATGTCGTACAATAAATCAAGATTGCCTTCAGGGATTTTAATGATTTTGATACATGAAAATGATTTTTGGGAAAAAACTTCATTTTTATATGAAAAAGTGCATATTTTGAGAATTAGCTCTATGTCGTACGAAAACTCAAGATTGCCTTCAGGGATTTTAATGATTTTGATACTCAAGATTGAACTTTACCAAAGGAAGCTCCCTTTCGTTTTTGTGGAAAATATGAAAATGATTTTTGGGAAAAAACTTCATTTTTATATGAAAAAGTGCATATTTTGAGAATTAGCTGTACGTCATACAATAAATATTAAAATTCCCATCAGGGATTTATATGATATACAAAAGGTTGGTCCTGATCAAAGGAAGCTCCCTTTTGATTTTGAGGAAAATCTTATTTCCATGAAATTCCGCAGTCAGGTTTTTGGGACACACAAGGGGGCGGGGCCCTTTCTGATTTTGTCAGTATTCTAGTTTTTCCATTGTTTCGAATCACAAAATTTTGTATTGTTGCTGTAGAAATAGACAGGACAAGCAGGGTTAGAAATTACCTTTTTTCCTCCAGGCGCCAGCTGGGTCCCTAACTTTAAATTTCTAGGGGCCCAGCCCAAATTCTAGGGGCCCAGATTTGAACGTAAAATGCTGATGTTTTGAAATATGATGTGTATTCTTTTCAATTGGTTTGTTGTGATTTTTGTGTGAGTATAACTATTGTTAACAGGGAAAGAAATTAGCGGTCGCCCAGTCGCCCGTGGCCCCTAGATTTCCGGCTGGGCGAACGTTTTTCCTAGTCTTGCTCGCCCATTTGGCGACTAGACAATTTTGAAACAGTTGGGTAAACGTGTGATAACGGTTATTTCTAAAGAATACAGTGCCGGTTCTCTCGCTCTAAACGTAATTACGATTGGTTAACATCGCGGTGACTCCTAACCCGTTTGGTGCATAGTTCGTACCTACTCGGTCATCTTCCTACACCTACAGTACCTTGGTAATGGACGAAAAGTTACGAATGTATTTTCATGATATCTCTGAAAACCAAAGTACAAGAAGTGTTATGAATTGACGACATTTTGATATTCCGTCAAAAAATTTAACATATATTGTGTAAAAATGTGTGAAAAAAATATTGTGTTAACACAATATGAGTAGATCCTTGATACCACCGACAATGTATTGATTTCCCGATTGATTTTTATTTTTATTCAAAATACCGGAAAAAATGCAGACGCCGTTCCGTTAAGCTTCCGAAATTATAACATTTATTTGTATCATCATCAGTATGGTTATTTATTGTTTGTAAAAAACTGAATAAATATTGTTCGTCTGATATTGTTTCACTGCCAGCAGTCTGAGAATCTAACTTTTTTTTTTAAAGAGTTAAAATACACTTTTAAATAGCTTCATCTTATAGACAGGGTTGGATGTTATTTTAGTACTAGTAAATGCTTTTTATTTATTTTCATTCCCATGTATCACAAACCACTGGAGTATCTTCATTATACGTTATACTCACACAAAAATCACAACAAACCAATTGAAAAGAATATACATCATATTGAAACATCAGCATTTTATGTTCAAATCTGGGCCCCTAAAATTTGGGCTGGGCCCCTAGAAATTTAAAATTAGGGGCACAGCTGGCCCCTGGAGGAAAAAAGTTAATTTCTAACCCTGGTTAATGGAAGCATAATAAAGATACTCCAGTGGTTTGTGAATGAAAATAAATACAAAGCATTTACTAGTACTACAAATGACATCCAACCCTGTCTATAAGATGAAGCTATTTAAAAGTGTATTTTAACTCTTTAAAAAAAGAAGTTAGATTCTCAGACTGCTGGCAGTGAAACAATATCAGACGAACAATATTTATTCAGTTTTTTACAAACAATAAACAACGATACTGATGATGATACACGAATAATATACTCCCTTTTATCGTTTACGTTTTTTGGGTTCCTTAACCCCACTGATAAAGTTACACATTTTGAACCAAAACAAAATAAATGTTATAATTTCGGAAGCTTAACGGAAGGGCGTCTGCATTTTTTCCGGTATTTTGAATAAAAGTAAAAATCAATCGGGAAATCAATACATTGTTGGTAGTATCAAGGACCTACTAATATTGTGTTTACACAATTTTTTTTCAGACATTTTTACGCAATATATACGCAATCTATGTTAAATTTTTTGACGGAATATCAAAATGTCATCAATTCATAACACTTCTTGTACTTTGGTTTTCAGACATATCATGAAAATACATTCGTAACTTCTCGTCCATTACCAAGGTACTGTAGGTGTAGGAAGATGGCCGAGTAGTTACGAATTATGCACCAAACGGCTTGGGAGTCACCGCAATGTTAACCAATTGTAATTATCATAGAGCGAGAGAACCCCACACTGTATTCTATAAAAATAACCGTTATCACACATTTACCCAACTGTTTCAAAATTGTCTAGTCGCCAACTGGGCGAGCAAGACTAGGAAAAACATTCGCCCAGCCGGAAATCTAGGGGCGACTGGGCGACCGCTAATTTCTTTCCCTGAGTCAAGTTTAAAAGCCTTATTCTACTTCTGGAATCCCCATTCCACATCATTGGAAAATTCTCATTAGCCTTAAGCTGCCTGTTTTATTTATAGTGGATCCATCTTCTTCACCGTTGTACATATTGTACATTAACTGTACATGTATTTTCATAGTGGATGCACAATTTACATGTAACATTAACTAAATAAAAAACACTATCAAACTGCATAAGGGAGTTGGCAGGGCTTGACACAGACGATTGTCCGATTGCCCTGATCAAGTGAAAGCTCTAGAGAGGTAACGATTAACATGATTAATTGATGAATCAATTACATTGTATATCGATCCAAAATGATGACGATTCCTGTATCGTATCCTTGGTCCGGAATCGTGATACTGAATACAGCTTTGTTTTAAACTCGCCCGGATGAATGTCCGGAGAGCTATTGTCATACCCCCGGCGTCGGCTTCAGCAAAACTTTAACCTGGCTTGTGGAATGGAGACCTGAAGAGCTAGGATGTTGATATTTGGTATGTAACTTCCTTGTGATGAGAGCTTTCTTCTGGTACCATGATTGTAGACATTTTGACCTTGACCTTGCCCTGAGGGTTATTTTTCAAAAACTTTAACCTTGCCTCTAGAAGGTAGGCTTTTAGTGGTAGGGTGTTTATATTTGGTATGTAACTTCCTTATGATAAGTGCTTTCTAGTGGTACCATATTTGTAGACATTTTGACCTTGACCTTGCCCTGAGGGTAAATTTCAAAAAACTTTAACCTTGCCTCTAGAAGGTAGGCTTTTAGTTGTAGGATGTTCATATTTAGTATGTGACTTCCTTATGATGAGAGCTTTCTTCTGATACCATGTACTTGTAGACATTTTAACCTTGACTTTGCTCTGAGGGCAATTTGTAAAAAAACTTTAACCTTGCCTCTAGAAGGTATACCTTTAGTGGTAGGGTGTTTATATTTGGAATGTAACTTCCTTATGGTGATAGCTTTCTAGTGGTACCATATTTGTAGACATTTTGACCTTGACCTTGCCCTGAGGGCAATTTTTTTAAAACTTTTACTTTGCTTCTAGAATTAAGTTGTTTAGTGGTGGGGTCTTCATATTTGGTATGTGACATTCTTTTGATGAGAGCTTTCTAATGGTACCATAGTTGTAGACATTTTGACCTTGACCTTGCACTGAGGGTATTTTTTAAAGACTTTAACTTTGCTTCTAGAATTAAGTTGTTTAGTGATAGGATGTTTATATTTGATATGTGACTTTCTTGGGAAGAAAGCTTTCTATTACTTCGAATTTATTTTGCATTGAGGTTACTGGAATCCCCGGCGAGCTATGTTGTCTTCTGACAACTCTTGTTTTTAAATGTGCCCCATCTGATCTGCGTTTTATTAGCGCCAATTATGGCAGAGGTTGTAGATCATGTAGATACTAACAAAATAGTCATTCTTATTATTACCGATTTTTAACTACATTTGTGACAGATACATGGCTGAAATATTAAAACAATTGTACAATGTATGTCATGCATGGTCTTGATGCTTAATTACATCATGACAACAAGATTTACAATTTGTAAAGTGATAGTATCATATATCGTCCAGATATCATGATACATACATGTAGTGTACTTTTTTGATCGGGCAAATAAAAAAAATCCACGCGCTAGGCAATGAAAACATGGTTTGAAAGCTTTTGTGTGACATTCAATTAGAATTCATTAAAGAATGCTGTGAAATTGCTGCGATGATCTGGTTTTTCCCTGACAATCAACACAAGTTGTATATATAAAAAACAACCACAATGTCCAAATTACAACTTTGCTATAAACATGATAAATAATAATCAACATGATCAATCAGATCATGTTTCCATTATAAATGAATAGGTTGACATTTGAAGTAAATAAATGAACAAAGCTTTCAATAAAAAAGTACAGTACAGCCAGAGACTTCCTGTGATGAATCACTGTGATAGACATATCACTCTTCTTAGTGAAATGTGCATATTTTCTTTCCTGTTTTAAGTGTTTGATCTAAATACACATGATTTCTTTTGCATATAAGTGATGCAGCCTACAACTTGGCATGCAAAAGAAATTATGTGGATAGTTCAATCTGCAAAAAAGATATACATGTAGTCATTTGAAAATTTAGAGTGATATGTCATCACAGTGATGCATCTCTGGCTGTACTGTACCAAAGTTACTGTGAATTATGAAATATCCATTCTGAATACTGACAAAATTGAATTGAACATGTAACACTCATCAGTCAGGGGTCCCAATGCATAAAGTAAAAACTTTTCACCAGCTTAGGTTAATTATTTTTACTTAAAGAAGTAAATAAAAATCAGGACAAAATTTATTTACTTGTACAAGTAAATTTAGATAAAATGCAGAGGTTTTCTCCCTTCAGTGTCTCATTATATAAATTTTCATAGCATAATTAATAATTTTTTATGAAAGTTTCATTTCTTATCTTATCTTTTAAGTAAAAATTGATTAGGGGCACAATGTTTTTCTTGAGGCGCAAGCTAGCCAAAGATTAGTCCTTTAGGACTTTTAACAGCTGTTAATATTGAATTGAGTTGTCTACAACTTGCATCATTATCACATCAAGATTTATCACATGATGATACTTGTAATTTGGTTTCCTCTGGTCTGATAGAGTGAACAGTGAGCCTGTAATAGGGAAAGCCTGTTTTGGAATAAATATACTGCATATTTCAAAGCTTACTTGTATAAGTAAAAAGTTTTTACTTGTAGAGGTAAACATAATTTTTACTGCTTCAGGTAAATAAAATTGACTTTTGTAAGTGAAAGGATTTCACTTTATCCAGTTGGATCTCTGACTGCTCATAATAAGTAATCACTATATACCGCCTGCTAAATTGGGGGTATAAAAACTGTGAGCAAAGCTGACTAATATATACTCCCCTGCTCCCCTTAAAAGAAGAGCAAATCAAATTTTTGAATATATGGTGCACAATGGCAATGTGTATTAAGCATACTTTGAAAGTTTAAATGAATTTCATCATGTGGTGTAGGAGGAGTTGTTGCCACAAAGCAAGTACCCTTTTGGGGACGGACAAACATGACAAAAGACACCATGGTCATATTCATTTGTACCGTTCATTATACCCCCCTCTTTAGTATATAGTGATCATGGTGTCCTTCAGTCCGTTAGTCCGTCACTTTCGTCCTTCTGCCATAGGGTGCTTACTTTTTGAACAACTCCGCCTAGACCATTTGATGGAATTTATTGAATCTTTCACAGAATGTGAAGTATACATTGTCCTTGTGCATCATCTATTTAAAAATTTTTAGGGGGGAGCAGGCTGTATGATATTGTCAGCTTTGCTCACATTTTTTAGCTCACCTGGCCAAAGGCCATGTGATTGGCGTCCATCGTCCATACACTTTTCACATTTTTGCTATCTCCTCTGAAACCACTGGACCAATT